>CM040759.1:5519714-5562214 GCA_022829145.1 Albula goreensis | reverse complement strand
AGCTCCCGGCAGGAGGCGACAGAGGGAGGAGAGAGAGAGAGAGAGAGAGAGAGAGAGAGACCTCCTGAGAGAGAAAGAGAGACTGCCTTCATCAAGAAAGAGTGAGGAAGAGTGTGAGACAGAGAAGATCTGGCGACAGCAAGCAGATGCCCGCTGCACCACACACAGTAAACACAACTGGTAGTGTGCCATAGTTAACCTGACCGCGTCCCACAATGCACCCGTTCAAACATTAACTGCCTCACACACTGTTACGCCTCACCACTGTCTGCGCTAACCCCACACACTCTCCACAATGCACTGCTAAAAGCAGACACTGGCTAAAAAAGGTTTTAAACACACTTACATAGTTATGCATAGTAATTGAGGAGGAAACACACACACTCCAGTAAACATTCTGAAATTCACTATTTAATTTCCCTATCATTACGTACAGTTATAACAAGACACTACAGTCAACAGCATCTCATCAAAAAGCAGACACTCTGCAATGCAATGTTAGAAAACAAGTACCTTATACCATGCTGTATATTAATAAGACACGTTTCAGACTTACATATATTCAAAAAAGAATAAAAAAACAAGCATGCCACCATGTTGTTGTGCCTGTGTATTTAACTCTAAAATACATTGCTAGAAGTGGACACTGACAACTACTAGTAGTTGCAATAGTGGTAATAATTATTGAGTTGATTATTTTTGTTCATTATTGATTTCACCAATGTCTCATCAAGAGTATATTAAATACATCTCTAAGGAGCAACAAGAACTACAATAAAGAGTAAAAACAAGTGACATAAACAACTGCCAACACTGCCAAACTAGGGACTTCTGCCCTCAATTTCTAGATTGCTTCTCTGTACTTCTAACCAACGTATTCATATCCCTGGCGATTTAAACAGCTGATTTTTATTATTATTATTTTTTTTTACACGCAGTAAAATTTTAGGGCATTAGCTCAGACGGTTAACGATAGCCGTAATGAGAACAACGTAAATGAAGAGAATGCTGGAAGAGTTGTGGGAGCAGGCGAGCTCCAGAACAGCAGTACTCCCAAATCTGGACATTAAAGAGAGCCATGAAAAGCACCTCCCCGGCTTTATTTAGCCCCATTCCATGGGGATGAGAGTGGACTTTGGCAGCCGGCCGCTGCGTCAGGGAGCATGACTGTGAGACTGCGTTCCACGCCGCTCTGGCCCAAGTAGTTCAAAGGTCCTAGGGGCTGAGAATAGCCCGTTAGGGGTCTGTCTATTGGCCTCGTTGGTGGGGAGGAGGGGGAAGGGGGGGGTCCCATGCCCCGCGCGGCTGGCGAGCCTCTTTCAGACGCGTCAGATGTATAAAATATCTGAGGAGGCTCATGTCGGAGGCCCCGCCCTGGCGCGCTGATGAAAGCCGGGTGGTAGGCCTCAAAGGCGGGCCTGCGACCAGCTGTCTACCGCCTGACAGAGTCCTCCTGCAGCTGCGGCCAGTGAGTCAATCTCTCTCTCTCTCTCTCTCTATCGCTCTCTTTCTCTCTCTGTCTATCCATCTATCTCTCTCTGGTCTCCCCCGGAATGCATGGGGAATTCCAGCGATGCGGCCGCAGCATGGATTCGGCCGGATCGGATGCCGCGTGGGAATCGGGAGAGCGACCCAGGGTTCAGAGGTAGGCTTAGGAGCGCAAAGCACAGGAGGGCAGCTGGGAACAGCTGTGTCTGGGCCCTGGAACACGTCTGGGGGAAAGGGGGAGGGGCTGAGACAGGTGGCCATGGAGACAGGGCTCAGCAGGAGGATTAGAACTGGAGCCGGCCCAAAACACCACCACATTCCTTCCCCCTTTTAAAGAACTCAAAACAAAAAAAGAGGTGGGAGTGATTTGGGACAGGTGTGTGGTTGGGGTATCAACTCAATCCCCCTTTGCTATAGTGTGTAACTGGACCTCTCTTGACTCGTGACTGAAGAGTGTGTTCTCCCACGATGCGGACGGTACACACAGTCCTCCGACTGCCTCAATGAGGCACTGTGCCAAAGTGGACCTGCTGAACCAGATGGATTCCCATCACAAGAGAAAGACAAAGACTGCAGAGTTATGTGGCATATACCATTCCAGCGATGGCCACTTTCTTCCTGTGACCTGGCTACGAAAAAGACCTAATCCATGGCCTTGACCTTGGAGCTGAGACTGTTCAGAGCCAACCTAGCTTTAATCAACCTACCCACCAACCATTCCAACAACCCACCAATTAACCAATCAACTGACCAACCAATCACCATAACGACAACCAAAACGACCTATCAGGCAAATTATTAATCAACCAATTACCCAACTTTTAATTAAATTGACAAATTAGTCAAGAAATAACTTCAGATTCTCTTTAAAATGTGACATAGTAATACTCCTACAAAACAATGGACTACAGAAAAGAAAAACATACTGGACAAAACAGGATAATCAAAGGTGACTTCCTGTGCTGGCCGTCTTTTTGTTGGCAGAATGATGCTTGTGAAGGCTGTGTTTAAACAGCCTATTCAAGTTCCAGTGCTTTAGTCTTCATCAGAATCCTCGATTTATATTTTTATGACAGTGAGTTTGATGGCAAAGAATCTTACTGTATAAGTGTCTGATGAACAGCAGTAGTCAGTATCTTTGGGGATATGACCCCTCGTGGGCGGCCTAGCCCTGCCTCTAACCCTCACTTCCTGTCTGGATCTGGCAGGATTACCTCACTCTTGTTTGTAATCAAAGGAATCGATGCAGTGACAGAGTGTTTCCCATGATCCACCACAGTGCTCACGGTAATGAAAAGTCCCGCGATGGCCCCGGTCACGAGGGATCGATCGCACCAATGGGAATGGGGGTCCTTGGAGGGGAAAAGAGCCGGTTTGCGCAATGTGAGCACGTACAGGTGAAATGCATGCTGGGGCTGCACACAGACATAAATCAGAACGAGGGTCCAAGCGGGGAGGGGGGGGCCAGAGAGGGAAGAGGGTCATGGCTCTGGCTCATGGATCTCTGAATTCATTACTACCAGGGTTTTGAACTCTATCAGGTACAAGGAGCTTGACCCATTGTGGGGAGGAATAATTTAGGCTTTGAGCTTTGATTAAATAAAGAAAACTAATTGCATACAGCCCTCATTACTGGCTCCATTGTACGCTGAGATGGGGTTCTTTTGGTCGGGGCAGCATTTTGAAAAAAAAAAAAAAAAAAAAACTCATTTAATGTCTGAAGTTTTTTTTTTTTTCCTGAAAAAAGTAAATCATAGTCTCTTATTTTTAATGAAGAAGACAGAATGTGTGCATGTGTGAGGGAGAGAGGAAGCCAGACATATAGGGGAAAGAGAATGAGTCACCTACACATCAGCTACAGTACAGGATTACTGGGAGTTCATTATAAATATTATTATTATTAGTAGTAGTACAGCGTCCACACATACACAAGGAAACCTCCAGGACGCAGGCAAAGGCAGTGTATGATGGCTGTGTGTCACACACGGCCCCTCCCTCCTCTCCGCTCCGCTGTGAGCACACAGGCCCTGCCAGCCGGTCCCATGGCATCGATCCTCATCGATGTTGTTGTTTGTGCGGCTTCACCTTTCAGGCCACGCCACGCTAGGCTAACTGGAACTCCAAAATCGAAGTGGAACTCAAGCTCTGGAAAGAGCGATTTTCAGGCTGCCGTCGATATGGGACCGCGTTTTCACCTCTCTTCACATACCCACCCCATCCGCACCGAGGCCTGTCCAATCAGGTAGGCGACAGAGCAAAACCCCCCAAAATCAATTCAAGTCTTCCTCCACTGTCTGCGTGCATCTGGCTGGCCAGGCAAGCCTCAAAGCAAAGATGGCTACCCGTCCCTACCTGCTTCTACTGTGGACTCAAAGCCCTGCTCTTCCCCCCCACCACGCCCCCATCCCTCCTCTCCTCCCCTGAAGCTCAACCAGCGGCCCACAGTAGTGACAGAATGATGAGGTTTCATGCAGCAGAGAAAATAACAAGCTACAAAACCTGATTGGTGACTCACAGGTTTCAACCAATTACTGTGTGTTGCTGAGCCGGGCAAGTCTGAGATTGACACCTACCTCACTGTAGCTCCGCCCATTACAGGGTTCATGATGCCCCACTCCCTGATCCCTCTGCCACGCTATGCAGATGGCCAATATCCCAGCCAATTCTGTTATTAGTATCATAACCGTCATTTCAGACTTATTCATTTTGCCAGATTGATTCGGCTGTTGTGATACTAACCCCACTGTTATAGAGACAAGCCCTGATACTGAAAGGGGGGGGGGCGTCCAAGGTGGATCGTGTCAGCATATGATGCCACCCACCCACCTGCCAGGAAGGTGTGGGCAGGTGATGCTCACGGGTGGCAGTGCCAGCCCCAGCCTCCTGTACGGTGCCAGGGCTGGGTGGGTGTCGGGAGGTTGGCACCCACGTGTGACGCTGTCGCTGTGGGTGGCAGGTGGTCCCTGTGGGCTGCGGGCTGCTCAGGCTGGCGGGGCGGGTTTGGGGGGGATGGGGGTGACAGCTGCCCACACACGCGCTCATCTGTCCCTGCCAGGCCTGGTGCCAGGCTCAGACGCGCCAGTGAGCCGGTGGCCAGTCTGTCCCCTTATGGACCCCTGTGGCTGAGGGACACTGCACAGCCTGTCACTGCTCACTGTGTGTGTGTGTGTGTGTGTGTGTGTGTGTGTGCGTGCGTGTGTGTGTGTGTGTGTGTGTGTTAGAGTGCATGTGTGTGTTAGAGGGTGTGTGTGTGCATGGTGTGTGTGTGTGTGTGTGTGTGTGTGTGTGTTTGAGTTTGTGTGTGTGTGTGTGTGTGTGTGTGTGTGTGTGTGTGTGGTAATGTGTGCATGTGTGCGTGCATGTGTGTGTATTAGAGTCTGTGTGTGTGTGTTAAGAGTGCGTGTGTGTGTGTGTGTGGTAATGTATGTGTGTGTGTGTGTGTGTGTGTGTGTGTGTGTGTGTGTGTGTGTGTGTGTGTGTGTGTGTGTGTGTGGGTAACACAGGGATGTGACACAGTGATGTCTGGCCCCACAGCACTGTGCGCTCATCTGCAGAATGTGAAACACAATGTGCCGCCATTCTCATTCAGCTCCAGCTCCTACTCCACGTCTGCACTCTCCTCCTTTCAAACTGCCGCTGCTGACCCAATTAATGAAGTCGGTGAACTCACTTAATTGACCGCCCCGTTAAACGACTGAGCGTGATCTCCTACAAAAACAGGCGTCCACGGCTGTGAGCTCGTTGTGTAGTCTCCACTCCGATGCTCAGTCTCTGAGAGAACCCCTGGACAGCCTCATTAGCTTCACTGACCTAGGCTTCCTGCAATCTCATTGGTGCCCACGTATGCCTGACAATGGGTTTTAGTTTGCGAATTCACACACCCTTCTTACAAGCTTGGTGATTGGTCAGAGCACTCATTGGTTTTTATTAGCAAAGCACACCCCTGGAAAGTGGGCAGAATCATGTGACATTGGAGTAAGAGGCTAATCTAATCGGGCTTATAGCGCGGGCCCTGGAAAGCAGCAGTCAGCTGGGCTCTGCGGCATGTTTGGCTGGACTCTGGGGTAGGGGTGGCAGGGTAAGAGAAGGGCGTCCCGATCAGACAACCCTCCCCTCCGCCGTGCAGAGCGGTGAGGTCATTGTGCTTGATTTAGACACCTGGCACAATGCAGAACCAGGGACCGGGGGAAGAGCGGGGTCAGCCTCCATTTATCTGAGCTAAGGGGAATTTAGACGGCCCCACAATATCTGTTTCAAACTGGAAATTGGCCAGCGCTATCCATCTTTACAATAATGTAGATAACCAATGGAGAGAGAGAGGGAGAAAGAGGGAGAGAGGGAGAGAAAAGGCATCACTTCCCTCCCCACCAACCCACACCCCACCCCCCCCCCCACCAGCTTTCCTGGACACACAGTCCAAGGTTGGGGCTGGCATTAGTAGCATTAGAGAAATGGTCTCCCAGTGCAGGGTGAAAAATAGTGCTTTTGTACTGAGATCTGCAGGTCTACTGCAAACCTTACCTCCTCTCTGTCTCCCTCTCTCTCTCTCTCTCTCTCTCTCTCTCTCTCTCTCTCTCTCTCTCTCTCTATCTCTCTCTCTCTGTCACTGTCTAAAAAAGAAGAAAGTATGAACTCACAACTCTTGAAATGTGTGACAATTTCTAAAAGATAAAATTAGTGTTTGAGCGAATTATTTACTCCGTCTCTCTCTCTCTCCTCTCTCTCTCTCTCTCTCTCTCTCTCCTTGTTGTTTGCTTTGACACATTCACACTGTAGTTAATGTGCTCACTGACATACTCACAAGTCATATTCATACACAAAAACACACAGTCCTACAAATGCATGAAGCCACATGCCAAAAAGTCAAGCAGAAGCATGAGATCATACATTCACATACACACATACACACAAACACACATATGCACACACACACTCACACATGCACACACGCACACACACACACATACACACACACACACACACACACACACACACACAAACAGCGGCTGATGCCAGTAACACTTTTGCTTCGTCAGTAAACAGTTGACCGTCCTTGTCAGTGTAATGTTTATGTGGCTGGCGAGTCCTCTGTATGCGGGAGGAGAGCTGACACCTCTGATAAGGAACTCTCACAAAGTTGGCAAACGAACAAAACAGCACAGCGGGGTTCGACGCGGGGGTGGGGGTATAGGAAGAAAAAAAAACACATGGAAGAATCATGTCCTGTGCTTCACATGCGCCGAATCTGTGTGCATATCCTGGTGCTTCTCACTGACGTTCCCGCTGGATGCTGCCCAGGGAAGAGGGGGAGAGAGGGCAGGAGCTCAGAGAGCTTGTGAATGAACAGTGTAGCATAACGGTTAGAGAAGTGGACTTTTAAGGGCTGATTCCCAGGCCGGGCACCACTATCGTGCCCTTGAGCGGGGAATGTGCCATAAATTGGTTCTGTAAACACCCATCTTTATGGATGGGTTTTATGTTAAAAATTAAAAAGTAAGCTGTACATATCTGTATGAGTAGCTGCTAAATGTAAATCTCAATTTAGTATGTGTGGGGGTTATATAGACCAGAGAATCATGGGTAATATGGCCATTGTCTTCAACACTTTTTCTCAAATACACCTCAAACTGGTTCTATGGGAGCACAATCCTAAATATGTAGAGTTTCCGGCTGATTAAATATGAAAGTGATATACATGCATTTTAGTGAATGACTTTCGTCATGCAACAATGTCAGTAGAGGACTGGTCTTTACACGGTGTTCCCATGGTGTTTTGCTCAGGGAATCCATCTGTAGGTCTGCTGATGTCATTACTGCCTGTCAAAAACCCTTCAAACCTGAATGACTGCCAGAGTCCTGTCCTGCTGAGAAAATGCCCCCACTTCCTCTAACGGGCTGATCAGTGATCAAACGGCCAGCAGGCCAGGCATCATTAACGCTGCAGCCATGTTGACTGTCTGAGCATACAGACCCCTGTTCAGCCAGCCTGCCAACCTGGCATCCAATCAGCTAACAGCCAGCCAGCGAACCAGCCAATCAGCCAAGCTGGCAATCAGCAGCCAGCTTCCTCGACTGCAAATTGACTGACCAGACAGCTGGCCAAGTAACCACTCATCCAGATGGCCAGCCCGCCAACCAAGCGGCCAGCAGCTACACTGCTCATCAGCCAATCAGGTGGTGAGTAGAAAACCAGCCAAGTAACCACCTTACCAGCCAGTCAACCAATCACCCATCAGCTAGGTTTCACAATAGCCAATCAGCTGAAGAGATGGATTTCAAAGTAACCAGCCAACCACCTAACCAGCCAGCCAGCATATCATCAAGCCAGCTGATCAGGCAACCAGCTGACCAGACCACCACCCAATTAGGTTTCCAGACAGCGAGCCAGCTGGGACCTTGAGAGCAAAAAGCAGAAGTTGCTGACATGGAGGCTGGCATCCTGTGGGTGACTGGACCATCCTGCATTACCGAGTCCTTGAATGAGGGCCACAACCCTGGAGTGCAGAGCTCCACAAACATCCCTGATGCAAAACACACGGAACCAGGGAACTCCACCCTGATCCTGGAGACTCACAGTGTCTTTTCCCCTCTGAGGATGGCAACAAACAACCAACCAACCAACCAACCAAACAACCAACTAACCAACCAATCAATCAACTAACCAACCAACCAACCAACCAACCAACCAAACAACCAACCAACCAATCAATCAATCAATTGACCAACCAACCAACTAACCAACCAATCAATCAATCAATCAACCAACCAACCCACTAACCAACCAATCAATCAATTGACCAACCAACCAACTAACCAACCAACCAATCAATCAATTGACCAACCAACCAACCAACCAACCAACCAACCAACCAATCAATCAATTGACCGACCAACCAACTAACCAACTAACCAACCAATCAGTCAATCATTCGACCAACCAACCAACCAACCAACCAACTAACCAATCTATCAATCAATCAATAAATCAACACACTGCTTTTTCTAGTTAATACTCAGAACTTAATTGGTCAGACACTGATTACATAGTCCGCTGCTTTCGCATGGTTTTATGGGTCTGAATATAAAGAATTGAATTTGAGGTATTTGAGTTAGCAATATACCTCAAAATATTATAACACATGTAACAACAACATAAGCAACAAACATAAGCAGCAGACCCCTGTGGCCCTCCAGGGACCAGGGTTAGGGGCCCCTGCTCTGAGTGGGAGGCCCAGAGAGAGGCCAGGGCGCTGGTCTGAAACCAGTCCTGCCAGCAGGAGCACATCCCAGGCATCAGAGCTCCAGGCTCCCGTCAGCCGGCAACGGTAAACCGATCCTTCACGGTGACCTTGGAAGTACCCTCTTTCTGCCTCTCAGTATCTCCGTCTCTCTCCTTCCCTCCTGCAGCTACAGTGCCATGCCTGCTCACCCCCCCCACCCCACCCCACCCCACCCCCCTCCCCGCAGGGTCTCCCCCATCTCAGCCACACTGATAAAGGGATGAAGGAGGATATCGTGTATTCTTCACACAAATCTTGTGTAATCCTCTGCATTGTTGTTTTTTTCTCTCTCTCTCTCTCTCTCTCTCTCTCTCTCTCTCTCTCTCTCTCTCTCTCCCCCCTCTATATTTCTAATCTAATCTCCTCTTCTCACTTGGTTTATTTTCTGTTTACTCCTTCCACACATCACTTTTAAAAATACTGATATGCTAAGTTTGGGAGAAGAAGAACAACAATACAAAGTCCAGTATGACTCTTTCTCTTTCTATCCCTCTCTTGCCATATTTGGTTCTCACTATATCTCTCCTCTCCTCCCTTCCTCCCTATCTCTAACACATTCCTCCCTCCATCTCTCTCTTTCTTGTTCTTTCCATCACTATCTCCCTCTTTACTACCCTCCTCCTCTTTCTCTGTCCTTCTCTCCCTCTATTTTCATTCTTTCTTACATACACATCTTTCCTTCCCTCTTTTTCTATCCCTCTCTCTCTCATTCTCCATTCTCTTTCCTTCTTTTTCTTCTTCCCCTCTTGCTCCCTCCCCTCTCTTTTCTTTCCTCCTTCTCTTTCTCCATCCCTCTGTCCCATTCCTACATCCCACCTCCCTTTCCTCCCCCCTCATCTATCTCCATCCCTCCATCCCTTCCTCTTTCTCTATCCCTCTCCCTTCATCCCTCCCTCCCTACATTCTCCATCTCTCCTTCCTTCCTTCCCTCTCTTTCTCTATCCATCTCTCCCACCCCTACATTCCCATCTCCCTTTCCTTCCCCCCTCCTCTACCTCCCTCCCTCCATCCCTCCATCCCTCCCTCCCTCCCACTATGGAGAGCCAGGCTGTGAGCTGCTGCAGGTTGTGGGTGTTGCAAATCCATTACATCAGATGAAGGAGAGTAAAATCCCAAGCTGCCCCCCATTAGAACAGAGCAGATGAAAAAGGGATTACACCCTCATGATTAAGACACAGCAGAGCCCGAGCCCTTGTAACCATATGCGCCGTGCCCATTGTAATCTGATTTGATTAGAGTGAGATATACAGAGGGGAAAATAGGAAAATCCATTAGAGCAAACATGGCAAAAAACAAAGTGGAGCCCGCCTCGGACAGCCGAACATCTGTCGAGCCAATGACGGACGCGGGGCCCAGTGGCTCATAATGCCGATGTTTGTTGCGGGGGATGTTTGTTTTTGTTATGAATAATATCTGAGCAATGTCAGTTATCGTTAAGGGTTTTTTTTTTTTTTGCTGCCATCACCAGCGCTGTTATTTCTGAGATAGCTCGTTTGGGTTCTTGCTCCGCTCTGCCAATGGAAAGTGAGAGCTGCCGTACATCATTTCTGTCTCGCGCAAACACAAAGACACACACGCAAACACACACACACACACACACACACACACACACACACACACACACACACACACACACACACAAATACACACACAACACACACACACACACACACACACACAAAAACACAAACACACATACACAATGACACAAACACACACGAACATACACACACATACACAAGGACATACATAAATATGCACAAACTCACACATACATACACATTCACATACATACATAAATATGCACACATACATATGTTCTCACACTCATGCTCGCTTACCCACAGAAACTCGTATATGCACAATCACAGTTACATACTCACATACACACACACACTCAAATACACACTCATACTCACACACACTCTCATCCTATACTAACAAATACTCTCACACACACACACACACACACACACACACACACACACGCTATTTCCTCACTGCCTCAGTCACTAAGAGTTGAGGCCATGCTCAAGTGGTGCAAATAGTCAGGCTACATTAGCTTTGATATTTCCATTTCACAAAGATAACACAAACCTTCTCATTGCTGCTGAGTTGGGGAGAAAAATGGAAAAAAAGAAAGAAATTAGGTGAGCTGGCTGCCTGGAACTTAAATAACACAGAGTAAACTGCCACTTCCTGAGGCGAGGGGCAGGGTCGGAAACCACCGGAACATACCATACGCTTCAGCGCGGGTGGGTAAAAATAATTTTAAAAAAAACACACACACACAAAAACCAAAAAGCAGCCCTTCTTTTCAGTCTGGTGGCGGTTGACCAGAACACACCAATCAGGCAGGTGCCAAGCCGACTACAGAAGTTCGAGGTCAGCGAAAAGTCCCGGGTGCAGCTCGGCCTGCTCTGTTATCCACGGCCGCAGGAATGCGCTAACAGCAGCCCTGGAGGGTCACATGAGGACAGCCCACTCGCAGTCGGGGGAAGCGACGGAACGCCGTCCCATGCCTCCTCGACATTTTTTTCCCCTCCTCCCCCTTTTTGTTTTTGGACCTGATTCCAAGTCCGCCATGGAACCGTCGAGGAGGCTAAGAAAAGTTTTGATAGAGGGGCGGTCCACAGAACGGCAGACGGCCGTGACCTCACGGTCCACAGGCAGCTGGTTACATTCACATTTATAGCACTTTTATTTTGGCGCGCTCGCCGTTTCAGCAGTCCGGAGCGCAACCGGGTTAAACAAATAAGAACGGCCGGTTTACACAGGGAGAAGAACGACATTCCTGGAGATTTACGCAAAAGGAACGGACAGCAGAAGTATTTTTATAGAGACACAAAATCCAACCCCCAGCACTGGCTCCCTCATGGACCATCGCCTCATATTAAAACTGCAATCATACATGGGACTGGATGCATGCAGTGTGTACATGAGATGAAAACATTATGCTGAGCAAGCAAAGCCTCTCCTCTATTTTTCCTATTTCCTGGCCTTGTGAGATTTGATTTTTTATTTTCAATTTTTTTTTTATTATTCAAAGAGAAGAGAAACAAAGAGAAATATGAAGTCTTTCTCTCTTCAAAGGGGCCATTGAAAACAGTGATCAGTACAGGAGAGCCAGTCCCTTCCACAGATTACCTCACAATGTGCCCGATGTGTACTGACTGAGAAAGAGGGAGAGAGAGAGAGAGAGAGAGAGAGAGAGAGAGAGAGAGAGAGAGAGAGAGAGAGAGAGAGAGAGAGAGAGAGAGAGAGAGAGAGAGAGAGAGAGAGTGAGAGAGAGAGAGAGAGAGAGAGAGAGAGAGAGAGAGAGAGTGAAAGAGCAAGAGATTTGAGAGTCAAAAGGTTGCTTAATTGGCTCCTTTTTGCTTGGGGGCTCTTGGGTCATGGGGCATAGTCATTCAAGATAAGACATAGCTGCCTATCGATACTATAGTTCCACATGGGGTTTTCTCTGCTGGGATAGAGAGGTGGTGTGTGAGCGTGTGTCTGTATGTGTGTGTCCATCAGGGGTGGACAACTCCGGCTTCATGAAAGTGAAAGTCCTACCATGTATTTGTTCTGTCCATTCACTAAAACCAGGTGAGTTCCTAATTAGCTCATCTACATGGCTGATGAGCTGTGCTGATTAGAATCAGCTGGTTTAGTGCATGGGCGGAACAGATACATGGTAGGACTTTTTCTGTCCACCACTGGCGTCCATTCATGAGCATGCATGTGTCCGTGTCTGTTCCGGCCTCGCTCAGAACCAGCTGCGGACATGAGAGTCAGTCTCTCCATTTCACCACGTCTGAAACGCAACACAACATTGGCCAACAAGAAATAAATGCTCTTACCTGCTTGCAGATCATTTCAGAAATGGCGGCACCGGAAAGAGAAAGAGAGAATAATTCAATTAATCACACACTCAAAGTCACTCAGACACATTCAGACATT
Organism: Albula goreensis; assembly: GCA_022829145.1. Lineage (NCBI taxonomy): Eukaryota > Metazoa > Chordata > Actinopteri > Albuliformes > Albulidae > Albula > Albula goreensis. Next base: position 5,549,501 of record CM040759.1, on the reverse strand, counting down.
GTCACAGCTTCGTTGTGAGGCAAAAAAAAAAAAAAAAAAAAAAAAAAAAACATTCATTGGTGAAAATAAAATATGCATATTCAAACATGATATAGATAAAAAACAAAAACTGTGAGACCAATAATGAGAAAAAGAGGGAGAGAGAGGGGGAAGAGGAAGAGAGAGAGAAATAGGGCTTATTGTCCAGAGTTGTATTATATCTGTCATTTCTGTTTCCTGTAAAATTTCGATAAGAATTTTCCACATGCTTAGACATGCCATACATTATATGAATTAAAAAAAATCTCTCTGATACAATTAGGCCACACACAGTTTCTCTGAACTCCATTACGGACACTAGAACTACCTTCCCTCGGTGACTTTCTCCTTCATAGATCACTGAGATGTCCTCCAGATAAGGCCTGTCCTGTGCCAAGACATCGCACTTAAATAACTCTGCCTGATAGTTACCCCCCCCCCCATCTCCTCCCTCTTCCCCACTGCCACCTCACCCCTATCTGAGCACAGCACACTGAATGTCTATTCCCTGTGCGAGTGTGCGTGCATGCATTCGTGTGTGTGCATACGTGGTATATTAATGTGTATGTGTGTGTGTGTGCATGACAGCCAGATGATCAACACAGGCAGAACATGGAGAAAAACAGGATAGGATATGGAAAAAATAAATAAATAAATAAATAAAGCCCTGAAAAGAAGCATGAGTTTAGCCACTGCTAATCCCAGCTCCCTCCCAAAACAGCTGGAAGCCTGCCTGCTTTCTCCAGAAGTTTCTACCGCGGTGGAGAGATTAGGAACGCTTCGGCGGGCACGTGGGATGTTCTGCACCACCGTGTTCCTACATTCACGGATGTGCTTCCACTCTCTGACCCTCCTCCAAGTGTTTGTTGGAGTTGGTGCTGTTGTTTTTTTTTTTAGTAGTTCTTATCAGAGTGATGCTGTTATCTCTGTGTAACATCTTATCTCAGACGCCCTGGAATATGGTGAGCGGCACCCCCTCGTTTCCTTCTGCTCACCCGTTTACCGTACCGCCAGACGCCTCTGAACTGGGACATCATGAACGATGGGGAGGAGGACCAACCGCCTCAACTTTCCGATGAGCGGCTCGCCGTGGGACCAAAGACTCTCCACGTCAACCAGATACCCAGCTCCTCATCACATGCATTCTGCTACAGTCATTCAGCAGGTGCTCTTATCCAGCCAACTTAAAACTGACAGTGATCCATTGCAATGAAATTTCTTTCCCTCCACCACAAAATCCAGGGGTGTCAAAACACCAGTTCCAGTGGGCTATAGTGGTGGAGGTTCCTTTCAGTAAGTGGCCAGTTTAGGCCTTGGAAACAGGATGTGGTTATTTATTTAGCCAGAGGATTTTATCATTCACTTAAGAGTTGAAACACACTGAAAATCAGCTCACTGTTGCCATTCAGGACTGCATTCTGACACCAAGGGTCAAAGCCAAAATCTCCCAATCACAAGCGTCTAGTAAATATTCAGGAAGAAGTGAAACCTCAGACAACACCGTGCCAATGGACGTTCTGTCCTTGGGTGTGCCGCTTGATGAAAAATTCATGAGCCACAATTGCAGAGTACCACCAAAAAAAAAAAAAAAAAAAAAAAAAAACAGCCCAGCACCAAACGAAAACTCCCGTCATCAGGAAGCAGAGAGGTACTGAGAGAACACTGGATTCTGGTTTTTACAGGAATTGTATGGACCCCATCACTCCATGCTGCATGGCTGTCGGAAAATTTTACAAAGGATCCTAACAAAGGAATTACAACTCCATTCTTTATGGGAAGAGCGAGCCTGATGGGACTCTCATGGAGCAGAGCTGGGTGTGTGTGACCATATGGTTTGTCTTAAAGCTTCTGTAGGGCTTTAGACCCCGTCTCCACATGCAAGGAACCTACACAAAACGAGACAAAGCTAAGCAAATCCCACAGTGGGCCATGAGCTTTCACACCTAATGATCCCACAGAGAGCAATTACCTGCCAGAAGTCCCCACTAACACGGGTCAATTCCAACTGGGGAGAATTGATTTCCGGAGGTGGGGTGGGGGATGGGGGGTGGGGGCAGACGGAACAGTCGATTCTGAATCGGCCACTTCTGAACCGAATCACGTGTCCGCATGGGAAGGGATTGAATTGAAAATGACTATGAATCAATGGCAATTGAGATTACAATGAGTTTATAATGAGAGCTGAAAGGGCCTGAGGAATGGAATTGACCAGAGGGAGCCCTACAGAAACCACAGAAAGAAGAAGAAAGAATAAAGAAACACAAAACAAAGTGATTCAAATCACCCCCTTTCACCCTACCCCCCCCCCCAATTTCCAATTTCCTCTTTATTGTATAATGCTTTATAAATAAATCCTACAAGAAAGAACGAACGGGAGAGTAGGTTTGACATTTTGTGCAGTAACACTTAAGGCGAATGACGGAAAAGCGTTCCCATGTGGAGAATCTCCATCACATGGATACATGAGAGTGAACAAGCAGGGTCAGTGTGCATGCTTGTTTTATGTGTGTGGATGGGGGGGGGGGGGGCGAGGCAGGGGAATAAATTTTTGAGTGTTCCCATCATCCTGAAGGTTACGGTCGGTGCCAGGGAGGGGAGGGGCATCCAGTAATTAAGAGGACCGCGTGCGGCCTCCAGTTGAAGCCGGAGGAACAGGAAGTCCATTAACACTGTAATTAAAGGCTCGCCTGGGAGCGGCACGGCGCAGCCTGAAGCCCGTCCGCCTGTCTCAGAGACAAAGGCGGCGCGGGTCCCTCTCTCATGAATACTCTACCTGAGGATTACCCAGCCGCTGAAAGGCTAACGGGCCGGATCCATACCTCCCACTGCCCTGTTTATGCAGGTATTAAATATGGATCTTAAGGAGCTTAGCGCCCGACGCGACACTCACGCGGCGCGCACTGCCGGGCCTAACCCGCGGGTTAAAGCTCGGGCTGCCACTACTACTAAGAAAACAGTCACGTCACGAGCTATGCAGTCGTGGCTCAGACACAGGGGGCAGTTTAAGATAGAACTCATGAATGAATGAGTGAATGATTTAGCCAGTGAATATATGAGTGTGTGAGTAACTAACGAATGAACAAACAAACAAACAAACAAACAAACAAACAAACAAACTAATAGTTTGTTCTCATTTCATATCATGTAACTATGGCCTATTCCGTATGAAAAGGGAAACTCCATCACTGGATCTGGCTGGAGGTTCACACTGATGAGTTAAAACTGGCCCAGGTTTTGTGGGCTGAAATATTAGTTAAGAGACAAAAGCCATCCTGGTAACTGGCTTTTAATCATACCATATAAATATTTTCATCATATCTCTGAGATGGGGTCCGGTCTTTTAATGAATGGTTATTCAGTTATTAGCACAGCACTTGGACTCCTTCTGTCAGTGATGTGGAGACTTCTCCAGCCCTCATTCATCACCAAACTCAGCAGGTTATGAGATTGAGACCCATGTTAGCTATGCTTTGCAAATGTTCAGATATATGATTATTATCAAATCATATTTGCAAAAAGTACCATTTTATGGAGCAGAGAGAATGGAGAAACTGATAAAAAAAGGTTGCTACCATTAAAATGTCACTTCGACACCCGACAGAGGACACCCCCAGCCCCCAAACAAAGAGAATTTCTTAAAGAGGAGTCCCCATGCATTTAAAACAGAACCAGCTCCATAATCATAAATTAAAACTTCCATATCTGTACATGTATCTACATATATAATTTCATTCCAACTGAACAAACATGTCTGAACGTTCTGTCAGCTGGAAATTTACAACGGCTAAATTCTCACTGCTATATCAACCTTGACAGTTGCACATTTTTACAATCGTAGAGAGCACAAATCCATATCTGACTCATAAACTTTGAGAGTGTTCAATTAAATCTGAGCATTTTAGTGTGCGTTGGGAGGAAAGGCCATGTGTGATCACTTAAGGCATAAAGCAGACCTGTCTCTGTCCAAACACCTGACAAACCTGAGGACAGATCATGGAGGACCTCCAGCAGACAGATGTGGCTCACTGGTACCTGGGCACACACAGCTACCTATGACAGAGTGGTGTTTCATTAACCCCATAATGGGTGGAGCCACAAAGACCTGTTTTTAATTGAATGAGTTTTTTGAGCCAATCAGAAGGTCTTGCTCGCCACAACAAACCACAACGATGTGTCTACCTCTGTGAGGATGGCTGCTGTACCCATTTGTGGTGCCCTAAAACTTCATTCCCCCATCACTACATTGAGTCTCTGTTTACACCACTATTCAGTGTTAAATTAACACTGACGATGCACCTTTTGCTCGGAGTGCACATGACCATTTCTGAGCTCACAAAAAGTGTCAGGGCGAAATCAACCCTGATCAATTTACCTGTTTACCATATCCCAGTCAGGGATTTTGCGATGTTGAAAATCATTCCTACTCTAATTTTTATTCTCTGTCACATTCCACCCTCCGCCAGTACATATTTCAAGAACTATTGCTGTGTCAGAATCTGAAGCGAAGGACAAAGAAAGTGCGGAAAAGTAAAAAAAAAAAAAAAAAATGTATATAAATAAATAAAGAACTTGCCAGAATATTCTTGATTTCCGGCGGCCTGACAACAAACGATGAATTATTGTTCTTTTAGCTGGCATCCTCTTCCCAGACTCTTTCCACAGCTCATGTACTGCAGTTTTATCATCCCATGCAGCTGCATATTTTCCTAGGCAATTCAGGTAAAGTGGCTGCTGACAGTCTGTGACAGCACAACTTAATGGCGGGAGGGTGTCTCTCCCCTGATCCGGGTCTGCGTGCGCATATCAATACTGCTATAATGGGTTCCCTTCCTCAGACGGATATTGCTCGACATTTCTTTCCAAGCCACGTGCTGTGGATAATTGTGTAAGGGAAAAAAAAGAAAGAGAACGGGAGAGATATATTTAATCAACGTGCGAATCGACGCTACACAATGTGAGTCAATGGTTATAGATCGTCTGGAGGACTGTTAATTTATTCGGCGTATGAATGTATGAATACCCAACTGTTCGCCGTCCGTCTACCCACCCCCCGCTTCAGATTCCCCGCATGGTTATGCCATCACTATTGATTTTTAATTACCTGTTACAGGATGCCAATTTGTATGCTCATTGATTTTCAATTCAGCTCTCCTCTCCAAAACACAAAGAAGGAGGATGCAGCAGCACCCACACAGTAAACAGGCCTGACTGTGTGTCACCTGGGGCGAGGGAGGGAGGAGGAGGAGGAGGAGGAGGAGCAAGGCCAATTCAAACCAGAGAGTTTCTCAAATTCAGAGGGAAGCACGCGCAAATAGCCTTTCGGGCGGTCAGAAACAAAGCTATAATTTTGTGTTAACAACATCAAAAAAAAAAAAAATAAAATAAAATAAAAAAAAACAGCAACAACAATGGAAATAACAAGGACTGACTAAACCAAAATTACAGCACTTCCCATTCTGACACATGAAGGGGGAAGGGGGGGGTGCAGTTCCACACCCATCCCATTTTTCCCAACCCAAACTCAGCCAAACTTGTTAAGACCCTACTGGCACCCCCTCCATGTTCCCATGTTGACTTCAGGATCACATGGCTCTGATTCACATGCTGATGAGTCCTCTCTTCCTCCCTTAATATGGATACATGTGTCATTACAGCACGGGCCACCCTCAGGATCATGGGATTGCTTGGTTGTTTCATGTATGATGTATTGAAGAAGATGACCTTTTGTGGGGTCACCAAACCAGGGGTTAGGAATTCATCAGGTTACACGGCACCACGTCAATAAGTAGCAACCCCAGTAATTAGCAGACCCGGATGACCAACGGTTGTGGTGTGCCTCCCAAATTGTTGAGCCAGAGCCCAAAACACAAAATGGTGGCTCGACATCTGGTCGGGCGTGCCTCCCAAATTTTTTGACTGAAGGTGAACACATGGTAAGTATTCAAAATACAGAAATAAGAGCCTAGCATTAAATTACTTGTATTACAATTAATTATGTAAACAACTCACAAATGTGCCTTCTTGCGATAAGTAAAAATCTTCTATTTATTTTCCCAGTTGAAAAAAAAAAAAAACATTTGTGCAACACAACTTGTGCACCATGTTAACTTGTGCTATATTTGATGGATCCCAGCAGAACTGACTTATTTAGGTGGTATTACGAGTTTGGGCTCAGAATATGCCACAAAATATTGAAATTCACAGCAGTTACAGCTCTAAACTCCTACGCCAAAGCGGCTAGGAAGACTGTACGATACAGCTCACAAGGGGCGTAACTACAGAGATTACCCTCACAAACAGGAAATACCATCACTGTGCACAGCTCAGCTGCCGCAAAGTCAACGCCACGGAAACCCCCACCACCACCGCCCCCAGCCATTAGGTAATTAGCAAGGAACATTTAAAAGCTCAATTAGTGGCCTGTGTCGCGACGGGGCTAAATCCATCTGACACTTGAGTGGAGATCTCGGGTTCCGTTGGACAGGGGCTGCAGGTTTTTACGTCTTTAAGATCATTAGAACGTTTATCCAAGAGAGCTGTCTGGAGGCTCCTGATATCTGCACCCAGGGTAAGAGGGTTAGAAAAAAGAGGGAGTGGGGTGGGGGGGGGAGGTGGCCATAGATTAAAAGGACAAAGAGGAAGAAGGAGAAGAAACAGAGAGAAAAGGAGCAGAATATGAAGTGGGGGGGGGGGAGGCACTTTTAAAACAGAATGAAGAAAAAGAAGAGATGAAATGATAAAGACCTGGCAGTGTAGTATAATTGGGTGGTAGCTGGAGGTCAGAGGTTGCAGGCTCAAATCCCATGCAGGACTCTGCAGTTGCACTCTTGTAAGGTAGTGGTCCTAATTTGCTCCAGCTGCTTAAATGGGAAAGCTCTGAATAGTGTAAGAGTTTGAGCTTTGTGTGCCGGTGTGGATGGGTGCATCTGTTAAACACCTAAACTAATGTAATCTAAATGTAAAAGAAGCAAAAGGAGAAGGAGCAGCGCTCAGAGCGCCGTGGGTGGAGGCCATTACAATCACCACTGCTCCAAACTGACTACACGAACACGGCCCTTTGAGGTCGAAAAAATACGCCTTTCGACGGAGTGACAGCCCATATTTGAGTGCTTTAAAAAGCTTGACATTTTCGAGAGGACGGTACTTCACCGCTCCCCGGTATGAGTTTGGCCGCGGTAGAAGGGCTAATTTACATTTCTGCAGCAGGAAAATGTGCGGGTAAAAGCGCAGGATATCTACGCTCGAGTCTGAGGTTAGGAAGTGCGTGATTGGGTGACAGCCCTCGGAGTGCGGCGGCCGAGGCAGCTGAATCGCTGAGCAGCTGGGATTTACAGGGACAAATAAATGCACTCTGCACAGGCTCAATAATGCGCTTGGAAAAATGCACAAGGACAGATCCTTATGTGCTGCAACAGAAATTTCATTTTCTTACATGCTTACAAAATCTTTACATGAGCTATCTAGATGAACTGGTCTCCGGTAATACAAAAAAATAGATCAATGTGTGTGTGTGTGTGTGTGTGTGTGTGTGTGTGTGACGTAGACACAATAGCTAAATTGCCTGCTTTCCAGGGTGTGCTTGTTATTGTGCTGAAGGATGTCAGAAACACAATGATCTGGACCCAATCATACACACTTGCATTGCATTCAAATGGACCCCACATTCAAACATAAGCTTCTTGATGTATTTTCTATTTCATTGTGGACCAGAAAAAAAACATCCCAAAACATCCCATAATAGAATAGAATCTCCTCCCTATTAAGTTGGTGGTGTAGCTGTAGAAAATCTATGGCACATAACTTTGCACACACACACACAAGTTCCCTTGATTTGGTTCCAGCCAATGCGGTCGAGTGGCTGTTTGATCTTTTGTTTTTAGTTTCGTGGAGGGTTTTGCATTGATCCCAGCCTAATCTCAGGCATCGTTGCAAATGGTAGCGTGACCCAGGGGCGCTCGCTGATACAGATCCTACAGGGGGTCGCCCATGAAGCTGCCCTCCAGGACGGCTTATCCCCCGACCGCCGATCAGCCCCCGCCACGCCACGATAATGTCGACATGCGAAACTCCCCGGGACCTGACATTCACTCGTCCGGTCAACCGACGTCCGACAAACAAGCAAAGCAAAATGTCGACATGATCGGCAAGTCAAAATCAATGTGTTAATTGCCCCCATCCCCCCATCTCGTTTGATCACATTGCACATGCGTTTGAAGTGACTAAAGCCTGTTAAGACTGAGTTGCACATTGCCTCCCAGGGACTAAGCTCGGTTAATTGGGTCTCGGCCAGTTTATCAGTCCCATTTCAGGGAGGGGTGGCGGACTGTGCTGGTGAAACAGAACTGTATGAAAGTGGTGAAATGTAAAGAAAAGTTAGTATTGCTCTATACATCACAGAGGCCTCTCTGCTCAGCAGCACCTTTGACGGCAGTGACAATTCACTCTCAGGCACTGCCGGGAGAGCAGCTACTCACAAAACCGTAAGCTAACGTCATTTGGCGGCGAGGAAAGCAAAAAAAAAAACAAACACGACGGTTTCTTGGGGCGCTCTGAACCGGGCGTCTGAAGGTGCTCCATCAGAGACAGGCTGGAAGGATTCCTCGCTTCCCTCATCCCGAACTCAATTATATTTCACAAGGGATGAAATCCCCTGTTAATTGCTGCCTTTCCACATGAGGGAAATATTTGCGGCTCTCAATTCCCAGGCCGCGTGTACTCTGTTCCGCATGTACAGGCTTCATCTAATATTTGAAGTTATTACAAATTAATTTCCCATACTCTGGAGCAGTGGTGGGGGTGCATTCTAAACAGTGCTGGAACTGATTGGAAATTTGCATTATTTCGATTTCCTCTCTCCCGCAACTCACCTACCCAGCCACCCGACCAGTCAACACCATTTTGCACCTCAGCCCCCGCCACCCGCCCCCAACACAACAGCACCAAGAACACATATTACTGGTGACAGGAAAATTACCTACAGGAGGGACAATTGAGCAGGAGCAGGAGAAGTAGGAAGAGAATAAGAGAGTGAGAGTGAGATGGAGAGAGATACCTAGCAGGGCTTCTGCTCGCTCTCACCATGGGGAGGACAAAAACATTTCAATATCTCCAGGGGGGTTCGCCTTTTTTTCCCAGCATTCAATTGAGGTCCCATTACACTGACATGTCCCCCAAGCTTTATGCAGATGCAGATTTTAACAGACATTCGGCTACTACGTTTTCCAAGACTCCAGTGGATACTCCACTGTTTCGGCACCCATCTACTTAACCAAAACGCGGAGCCTCCAGCACACAAGAAACATGAATATTCACATAAAAAAGTATTAATATTATAATCAGTGAATGAGGGCTGATCAATAATAACATGCTAGCAATCTGAGAGAAAATGATTTATTGACCATTTTCACTCTCTGATCACAAATCACTGTCAAAATGTGCAATTTGAAAACAATTCTGCTACCTCTTCAGGGTTATTTCATATCTGCCTCCCCCTTGAGAATAGCATTTCTGTTGTTTGCACAGAGAAAGAGAAAAGCAATTAAATGGCTTGTCATTGTTCACCTTTAATGGTTGTTGTTCTTTTTTCTTTGTTCATTTTCATGAGTCATTTTTCACAAAGTGCATCCGTATCTCCATGCAACCGGGCACAGTAATAAATGGCATATGTTTATCCTTAAGCGCATACTTTAATATGCTCAATATTTATGCCGATATGTCTCAACACCCACTCTTAAATATGGCTGTCTTCTTTAAATGAGCATGTGCCAGCAGTTAATATTTCTTTTAATGGCTGTGATCAGAATGCCATTTTTATACTTTTTTTCGAATTATTGGCACCAAAATCATTACGCCACATAATGGACAAATATATAACTATGAGGGCATTTCCTTCAAAAACATAAAGTCTCTATTATGCAGTAAAATGTGTTGGATGTGGCACAGTCTGATTTCAAAAACACATTAAACAATACCCATGTTTTGCGCTTGATACTGCAATCAATAAATCGCTGATTCATAAACAATAACATAAGAAACCCAGATACAGATCAGAGTTTATGAAGTATCCTTTGAATTCTGAACCAAAGCAGCCCAGATCTGTATGAGGGGCTTATGAGACGGACGATTCCGTCTGATTCTCTGTACAGGCCACTTCCCTGACATCTGGAAACGAAGACCCCCGTCAACTACTCCGGAATTTGTTTGAAGACTTATCTGGAAACAACACTTAGTGGCATTATCCGCGAAAGGGCACGAAGCTTTGAACACAAAGGCTTATTCTGACTTCTCCCAAATTTTATTTGCATCCCGTACGCCTTCATAAAAAGATTTATCCCAAAATAAAATACAGATTTTTGGCTGATTTATACACTTCAAAAGGCTTTTGATTCAGTCTGGAACGGTGGTGGTTTGTTTTTCTAAACTTTCTCAAAGAGGTTTAGAGGTTAAAGTTGACATCTTGTATCAACATCAAACAACGTATCAAAAACAAATATAGAAATTGAAACTAGACACAAAAGAACAGAGTACTTAGCTCAGAGGTGAGATGTGAAAACAGACTGCAGGACTCAGTCCATCACTGTTCAAAATTCTTATTAATAAATTACACAGTGTTTTAACAAGCTGACGTTCCTGGATCCACCACTGATTATGAAGAATTTAAATCCTTTTCATATGGCCTGGTTTTACAGTTACTTGCAGAACAAGCTCTGTAACAGATCCTGGCTATGGTATAAAAATACTTTCAGAAGTGGATCCAAGCAGTAAATATGACGGGGACAATATTTATGAAATTTAATAAAATATCTATATAAGAGGGAAAAATATACACAGAAAGGGAGCACCGAGCTGCGCGATACTGTACATAGAGCATACGTTCAGGGCTAAAATAATCACAACAACGAGCTGCAACTTGGCAGCGAACAAACTGAAAGAGAAAGTGCCCTGGGCATTTAACGGCACAAAGCTGCTCACTCAAACCGAACTTCTGGCTAATTTATGGCTAAAAATATTTGATTTAGAAATTAAACCAATTGCACTATGAGGCAGTGAAGTGTGGGGGTCTGCTCACTGAGAAATATTTTGCTAAATGGGGCAACTATTTTACAGTAAATCTTCAAAAAAAGCAGTAATCTATAAAGATGTTTCTACTAATAGGTTTTGATAAACATCCTGGATATATAAGAAAAACCAAAGAGTGCATGTTGGGCAAACGAATTGCAAATGACAATTACTGTGTGGCATATGAAAAGGGCTAATCCAAGATCCACCTACAAGCTCCATGCACCATATGGTTGTGAAATACAAACAATTCTGTGTACTGTAGCTGACTGCATTAACCCCCTGTAACTGCAGAAATCCAAAAAACAGCACTGTGGCGAATTTAAGTAACTCTGCAATGCCTACTGGGAAACATGCTCATACTTATAAAAACCTGGCACTGCTTGTCCCACAGCCTAGGAAAGTCATTATACCATGGTCCACAGTCAAAGATAATAAGCAAAGGAGTACCATGACAAAGTATAGACTCAGTCAACCAAGCCTCTCCACTGAGAATGGCTGACATAGGAAAACCTGGCTGCCCAGAGAAGACAGGCTGTGATCGCGTTGTCAATTCTAGGGTTGAAACCAAGCTGTACTTCCTAATTAAAAGTGGAAAAAAAAAAATCCAGAATAGCAAGAAACTGCCATTTCCTCGAAATAATACTGAACACCCAAAAATTGCCAACCTCACAGATACACAGAAACTAACCAGAGCTTTTTTTGAAAAGGAGGAGAGAAAGAGTGCCTCACTAGAAGCATAGTGTGGTGTCACCTGCCAAACTCTGAGTGACAGGCACAGACACTGAACAGGGATAAAGTAATAAAAAAAAATATGAAAAATAACCACAAAACAGTTCATTTCAAGGACTACCATCTTTTTTATCTGATATTTATGTACATGCTTTGGAAAAATAAGTGTGTTCCTGTCATACAAATAAAGCCAGCTGAATTTGAATGAGTTTCAGGGAGAGAAGGAGATGGCAAATTCACTAAAAGTGAGAGGAAAGGAAGACAGATATCTAGAGAGAATGAGATTGATTTTTACACCACATGACACTAAATTGAAGAGGGCACTTGCTGGTGACTTACAATACTCCACAGACCCTGAATTCCTCGTTTCTCTAGCCAAAAGCAAATGTGACTGTTGATATGTTCAAACCGAGTTACCCAGAAATTATAGCGTGCCATGAGAGTCGTATTCTTTTTGAAGAGAGGGGATAAAAGCAAGGGATGGAGAGAAGGGAAGGTGTCAGTCAGCTGGATGTGCAATGCACTGCATCAATGTGGTCTCAGGGCTTTTTGTCCAGTGGTGCTTTCATCTGTGACTCTCACTGGTCTTTGGAGACGGCCTTTATATCACTGCTACACAGCTATGGCCAGATGATGACGACGATGATGATGATGATGATGATGATGATGATGATTTTGGTTATGGTGATGATGAGAATAATGACCAGCTCAGAGGGGTGGATCGGACCGAACCCTAAGGTCAAAGTCAGCCCCAAAATACCCCACAACCAGGTCCTCTGACGATCTGAGCTAGGTCCTGACCCCAGCCTCAGAGTCCAGGGTAGGTTCTGACTTTGAGCAGAGCAGACTTTCACCTGTGGCCAGCGCTGCCTTGCACTGTTGCTCCACACTGTGGCTTTGACCCCTGTTTCACCCTTGAGCACCATGTCCTTGCGCCCCTGGCAGCTACCCTCCCTGGGCCTTCCCACCAGTGTCACAGGATCAAACAGTGACTGTGGAGCGGGGGACCCCAGAAGCCTAGGAGTGGGGTAGATGTGGGTACCCAAAGGCCTTGCTGTCTGCTGGATTGTGGGCAGGATGAGGTCCCCAGGACAGGGCTGAGCGAGGCCTACAAACAGGCCCATGCTGGGTGTGCGCTGGTACAGGGTGGGATAAGGCCGGGATGAGGACCCTGTTAAGGGCTGGATTACTGTAAATAATCCAGGGCAGGTCTGTGCTCTGGGCCCCCTGGGACTGAAGTAGGTCGCCTGCCATGGGCAGATTAGCGCTCCTAATCTGATATCGAGGGGGTAGTGGGGTGGGAATGTACCACAGGAGGCAGGGTGGATGAACTGCTTCATGTCACTTGCTGAAATTGCTACAACATAATCCTGCGCCTCGTTCTCTCTCTCTCTCTCTCTCTCTCTCTCACACACACACTCTCTGTGTTGTATTAGCTTCAATAACGTATATACTACTATGATATGATGACAACTACAGCTACTTATTACTACTACAACTATATGTTTTTATTCTTAATAGTATTGTTTATTATTATTATTATTATTATTAAAGCAAAAGAGTGTGATACAATGGTTTATTCTTATGGTTGTCTGATAAAATAGCTGCTGCCTCCCTCCTACTCTCTTGCCTCCATCTTTGCGATACTCTTGATTAACTATCAGCAGGATCCTGCCTTAGGAATTTGACAAGCCGTCAAAAGGTGGTGATGATAGTGATGAAGACAGATCAGGGTGCTCTTTCTATCTCTCTCGCTCTCTCATAGATTGAAATATTCTTAAATATTTATAAGCATTGCAGTAGATACGCACTATTGCCAAAGCATTTAAGGAAAATGTAATACAAGACATTTACCCCCCTCCAAAAATAAGTGTGAATAAAAAGAGACAGGGCTATTTAAATCCCGACAACAACAATAATGACAACGAATAACAACAAATACTATTGAACTGTAATAACACACTTTATTTGTTGGATGTGCATTAAGATTAATATGATTATGATTATGATTATGATTATTGTTATTATTAAACTCACTGCATTACATTATTGTTTCTCTCTTTGGCTCTCTCCCTCTCCCTCCCTCCATCCCTCCCTCCCTCCCTCTCTCTGTTTGGGCGCAGGTTGCGATCGCTGTCTCTTGTCATGTCGGTGAGGTGTCTAAACCCCGGGGATTACACTCATCCCTGGGGGATAACAAAGGGAAGCGTATCCCGGTGGCAGCCCTCCAAACGGGGGCCAGGATGCGGAGGCACTTAAGAGTCGTGGCTCGGGTCTGGCCCTGCTGTCTGTGCCTGACACCCCAGCCCTCGCCACGCACCCACGCCATGCCACGCTAATCCCCCCCCCACACGCAACAACACCATTGTTTTCTTCTGTTTGCCTGCCTCTGTTTGCTTTACTGGGTATCAGGGAAATTGCTCAGGCCCTGCCAGTATATCTCCAAGAAATTAATACCATTGTTTATGCGCCCGCATGTAAACATCGAATAGGGAATATAAATAGCCAGATGGACAGACCCTTCTCGGTAAATATGAGGCAAACGCAAAGCAAACAGAGCACCACATCCTCCGGAACACAGTGCGTGCACCTCAAACACGAACGCTTACTCGCATTCACAAACACACACACACGCGCAGGTGCACACACACACACACACACAAACACTTACTAGCACCCACATACACACACACAAACATGCAAAACACCTCTCTGTACAGCTCGCACTCATTTTACTGTGGTTGAGATGAAAAATGGTGGTAGGGGTGCGGGGGGCTGTATCGGTTGGAATCAAACGGGGTCACCTCCACTAAATCACGGGCTTTATTTGATCCAGCACAGCAGGGATGCCATGTGTCACCCCGGGCCAAGTCCTGGCGCGCTAGGGGGGCGCGCTGGGGGGGCTGGAGGCAGTCAGAGGCACTCCCTTGATTAAACCTGGGCAATTACTCTTATTATCAATCACTGTGGGGACACCCGCTCTGCCCCGGTCCGAGTCAGACGATTGGCTGGAGGAGCGGCCAGTTCTCAGGACTCCAGCCTTTTGGGGGCGGGGGGCACAGGGAACAGAGCGTTCTGTTCCAGGGCGGAGGTGTGACCTAACTCCACTCCTGATATCTACCCATACCAACCGAATCAGTGCCCCTGCACAGACATGTTTGCTCGCTTCCGAAGCCCCACGCCGCACGCACAACCGCACACACGAGCTCACCCTCACCCCTGCTGCCCTCTTTAAAACCTCCAATTCGCTAATGAAGGAAATTAAAAAAAAAAAAAAAAACAGATCGCATTGATTTCCCAATGACACAGGCTGTTTCAGAATAACAGTGGATGAGGGGAGTACAATATTACCACGAAATTCATCCCCCTCACCCAAAAAAAAAAAAAAAACCCCAAAACTCACACAAAAACACACAAGTAAAAACTTGTACACACAAACAAAAAAACGGACATACATGCACACACGCACACACACACACACACGCACAAACACAAAAATGCACATGCATACACACACACAAATACATTCACACACACACACGCACACAGACACACCAACAGACACACACATGTGCATGCATACACACACACACACACACACAAACACAACGGACATACACACACAAACACACACACACACACACACACACACGATCACACTCCTGTGCCATCACCATGCTTCCCTTCATTAGTGAGGGCAGTTTGGGAGTGCTGCCATCCTCTTTTCCAGACCTCCACTCAGGACACATACAGTAGAGCTCCAATCAGTGAGGAATTTTAATGAGGCCTAATCAATTCCATTATGCGTGCTCCTGAGCTGCCTGGCAGTGCCATCGCATGCCCAGAGCACTTTAACACAGCGGCCTTAAACACCAGCTACGGCCTGAGCTGGGTCCCTCTGGCACTCCACAACCTGATGGCTCAAACAGTACCATCAACTGATGAGATACTCTGAATGTGTGTGTGTGTGTGTGTGTGTGTGTGTGTGTGTGTGTGTGTGTGTGTGTGTGTGTGTGTGTGTGTGTATGCGTGGGTGTGTGCATGTCTGTGTGTGTGCATATGTGTGGGTGTGTGTGTGCATATGTGTGTGTGTAGTTTTGTTGTGTGAGAATCTGCGTGTGTGTACAAGCACATTTGGTGTGTTTGTGTGCATCTGTGTATGAATCAGTATGGTGTCTATGTCTGTTTGTGTGTGTGTGTGTGTGTGTGTGTGTGTGTGTGTGTGTGCATATGCATGGGTGTGTTTGTGTGTGTGTGTACATATGCGTGGGTGTGTGCGTGTGTGTGTGTGTGTGTGTGTGCATATGCGTGTGTGTGTGTGTGTGTGTGTGTGGCTGACTACATTAAAGCATCTGGTTTCTATGTGTCTTTGTTTTTGTACATTTATACTGAGCGCAGGTGTGCTCGCATTTGTGATTTGTGTCTTAAACTACTGAAGGCCTTTAGATATTAGAGGCTGAATACAGTGTGGCATAAAAAGGGCCAAAAGAATGTCAAGCACATGAGCAGATGTTCACTGGAGCCCCGTCACTGTGATGAGGGCGGACTACAAAACACTCTTAACTGGAATAAAAAGGCCATATGAATAACCTCAAGCAATGACACACAACCCGCCGGAACAGATCTGCAAATCTGGCTGCGGTCCTGCCATTCAGGAGTCTTGCCACTTCTGACACACGGACCCGGACTGTCGGAGCAACGAGATGGATTTCCCAGGTCCAGCCACCACAGAGGAGACCGTTAAACCCACGCGGCTCAACCCCTTTAAACCCCCCTAAGAGTCTGCTGGAAACTTCTGGAGCTGACCCCCCCCCCACACCACCCCTGCCCCTCCCCAGGAGTGCGACAAGTAGTGCTGGAGATGGTGGTGAGGTAGAAGGGGGGGTGGTGGTGGATTGGATGGTTGGGGGGGCGGGTGCTCAGGGCATAGGCCGCGTCCTTGCTAACCCGCACTTTAGCCATCGACAACAGAAGCCTTAATTACACACCGCAGCGTTACGGAAATAGAAGGGAGCGAACCCCTCAATGGGAAACAGATGATGGAATTACAGAATTGCCTGCTTGCAGAAGGGGGTGAAATGGATTCAAGATGGGGCCCTGCTACCGTCCCCGGCTTTTTTTTTTAATGTGGCCGGGGTTAGTCTGGTCCCAGAGCAGGCACGGAGGATGCAGACGCAGAGGCACACCCTAAACAGCAGCGGGGCTGTGAAGGGCGGGGCGGGTGTGTGTGGGGGGGGTTGTCGATTTGAATTCACATCTGGGAGCCATGGGCTAGAGAGAGGAGCCAAACTCAGTGACAGAGGCATGGTCTCTGGGAGTCCGACCAGGAAATTAGGAAGCTATTCCAGAAATTGGGGTTTAGGTGGGGGGGGGGGGATCAGGGAACAGCCAGAGGACAAAAAAACACCCCCAAACTCGCTGCCTCTGCGCTCCGCCACGCTATTCCCCTCCATGTTTCTCCCTGACAGCCAGTGATCGTCGAGGAGTTTTTTTTTTTTTTCATGAGCAAAGCCACAGCCCATGCTTTTTGGGAAAGTCTGTCTCTCTCTCTCTCTCTCTCTCTCTCTCTCTCTCTCTGTCACACCCCACCCCCCACCCCCGGACCTCCCACCGTGCCACAAGCTGGGCCGCATAATATGCAAGCGGTGAGAAATGAAAAATAAGCATGAAATGGAGCTCCTCACGAGGAACTGGATTTCAGAAAGAAGAGGGCTGCTTTTCTTCCTCTCAGGAGGCACTTCTCCCCTTTCTTCTCACAATCTCAGGTGACGACATGTCTGCAGAACAAACGGCTCCCGAAACGAGGCGGGCAGACCGTGAGGTCTCAGCATCAAGAAGGACTCTCACTCTGCCCTTATTCTCAGTCTGTTTATTTCTCCCGATCTTGTGCTCTCTCTCTCTCTCTTCCTCTGCCCTACCCTCCATCCCCCTCATGTTTTTGGTTCGCTGGCACTTTAGTTGTTGGACAAAACAACATCTGATGGCTCATTTGACAAAGTGTTACAATGAAAACAGCTATGCAATAACACAGGACCCAAACCATCACTTATACGCAGCCATTGCTTCATCTACTGCTTTAAAATAGTGGAGTGATATATTTAAATAAGGGAAAGAGGGAGATAACCATGAGAACAAAAAAAAAAAAATAAAAACTGATATTAACAAGAGGTACTATAATGGTAAAACAATTGAACAAGTCTCCCAACTACAAATGAACAAATTAAGCAAACCTCCCATAGCTGCCTACAGAGCGCTCAGTGTGTACCCCTCAAGCTAAATACTGTTTCTGCTAATCGGGCTGTGGGCACGAATTAAAGATTTACTGCTCCAGTCATGTTTGAGCTATGAGGGAGGACAGTGGTTATCCTTTTAAATAATATTCCCCTTACCCAGGCAGAATTTATTACAGCGCTACACAAAGTGAATCTCAGTCCCGGGCTCCGGTCCCAGCCAGGTTTGACTGCGCCGGGCCAGGCTGCGAACACCGACACGCCGTGTCTCTGTTTTATGTTCTCTGTTCAGGGCCATCAGCAAGTCCTGCCAGCATGTGTTTCCTGTTTAGGGAGCGATGGCCTTCCCCTTTTTTTCGCTCAGTTTTAGTTTAGGGGAGCCAATGGTCCGGCTAAAGAGCGTTTGGGCCGTTTGATAATTTGGTTTACTCTAATTGGAAGCGTTTTTGCCGCGCCGCTCTGAAGGTGACTGATGGTGGTGTTGCTCTGCTCAGTGAGATTGCGGAACCAGCTGGCAGAGAGGGCCGTGATCTGGACTCGGCTCCTGGTATCACAGGGCTTTGTGCCGGACTGCGCTCAGATCACCGAGCTTCTCAAGAACCCGCGATTATAATACTTGTTCGACTTGTTACTACTTGTTTGTTAATGCGGTTCCAATTTCACCTGCGTTTTCTCTCTCCATCCGTCTTTCCATCTTTCTTTCTCTCTCTGTCACACACACACACACCATTAATCCTTTCCCTCTCTCTCTATCTCACTGTCTCTCCTCCTTCTTTCCCTCCTTGCCTCTCTCTGCCTCTCTCTGTCTCTCTCTCTCTCTCTCACTCATTCTCTACCTTGACCGCACACATGACAAATGCAAAAGGAATCATTTTTAGCTCAGGCGGTTGACACCATGGTAAGACAGATGTCATAACGTTCGATGTAAAGTAGCCTCGTCCTTCGAGCTGTTAAAAAGCACCCCCACCACTCCCCAAACCCCCACGTCCCCCCCGCAGCTTTGGGAATTACGGAGGAGCAGTATATAAATCACTCAGAGGGAGCACACCACCGCAGCCCGGGAGGACCCACACTATCAGAGGATTGGGAAAATGCGCATGCATACTCTATCTTCAGGTCCCAGCGGCGAGAGAGTCAGCACTCTGACAAAAAAAGGGAGTTTAGGGGAAGGTAGAGACATAGTTAAAGGGCAATTATATATCGAGAAATTCTGAATGGGGGAACAGCTTTTTTTTGTACAGCAGGCCAATTAAAAACACGCACAGAAAACAAGATAAAAAATGATGAGTTGCAGTACAGTTATTAATTTATTTTTGTAACTATTGGAGCTCTCCCGTTCTCTCAATGCTCTCTGCTATTGTTCCTGCATGAGCTCACGTGGATATTCTCGTCTCTACTCCTGCTCTCTGGCGCACCTGGCTGTTCCATTACATAAGCCTGCTCTTTTTGCACACCTGGCTGTTCACATTTATAAATCTACTCCCTTAGGGCAGTGGTAGCCTTAAAGATAGCGAAGAAAAAAGTAATAGAAGGGTTTCTGGTTTTATTCCCCATACCAACACATCTGAACCGATTGCAGGGCAAGAGCTGGAGAGCTGTTTGAATCAGCGACTGAACTGGACTGGAAATGGACAGGGATTGACCGGCCTGGATCCCTGGACCAGCAGATCTGAAAGTGACAGACTGGCTTCATCACTAAACTGAGATTCTGCACCACTGTGCCCATGTGGAAGGCACTTAACCCCCAGAATGTCCCCTTCTCCCCCCTCACTCTATCTGCTGCTCTGTCCATCTTCCCCAGACATTATCCACGTGCCTCTCTCTGCCCCCCGTGCCAGTGTGTCCACTACAGGCAGTCATTCAGCTCCCCTTCCACTCCTCCCTAAACCAACTCTCTCACCCTTCTGCCCCCGCCCATCTATCAACTCACACCCCCCCCGCACCCACCCACAGCCCTCTACCCTCCACTCTGATGGTGCCCCATCTCCCAGCAGCCACCCCTCTCCCCCTCAACCACGCCCCAGCAAGCTGGGTCTCTGCCCCCTCTGCCAGCCTGCTGTACTGGGCATGACCCTCATCCATCACTGCGAGGAGGGAGGAGGGGGCGCTGGGGCAGCCTGGCGGGGATGCGGGTGGCTGAGGCCTGAGGAGGGACAGAAGGCAGGGATTTGGCGTGGAAGTGTCCAGAAACGTGACCGGGTAATCGGTTTGGGCCCCGGTGAGAAACGATGTCGCCTGCGGCAGGGACATATTGCTACCTGGGGAGGAGGGATATCTATGGGTACAGAAAGGAGAGGGGTGACCTGCACCCTTTCCAAATATAGACACAGACCACACACGTACACACACACAGAAATGCACACACATACACACGTACAGACACACACACACACACACACACACACACACACACACACACACACACACACATACACACACACACAGGTATACATAGACACACACATACACATAAATATACACAGACACACACATACAGGCACACACACACAAGTAAACACACACACACACACACATACACACACACAAATGCACATACAGACACACACACGCACTCACACACACAGGGTCATCGGCCAGCGTCCCTGGCGACCAGTGATTGATCCAGTCGGCAGGGGTCTCCATTCCACAGCCTCACCGGTGACTCCCCCCGAGGAGCGTCTCAATATTGACCAACTTTCATTATGACAATGAAAGGAGCAGATAGCATGGAGGCTTTCATTCATCCACAGCTTGGGAATTCACACTCCTGAGCTACTCATGAAAGACCCTTTGTGTGTGCCTCTGTGCCGCTATGAGTGACAAAGTACGGCTGTTTTATCTGTTTCATATTCCCATTCTTAGGGATGCAGGGTGCTGTACGAAAAGGAGAAGGAAAGCAGGGGGAAAAAAAACCGAGAAAGAGGGAGAAACGGAGAGCGAGAGAGAGAGAGCTTCTGGATATTTCACGTGTGATCTACACAGCCTTTCAGCTTGTCTTCTTGGGCTTATGTTAATGTCACAGCTTATCTGTCTCAACAAGAGATGAAAAAAACACACAGGAAGAAGAAAGTGCTTCTCTTCACACCTGAAAATGTGCTGTGAAGTGTGTCATCTGATCGTTGGTGCCTCTGCCAGCACAATGCAGCTTCCCCCAAAAAAATCACATTAAGGATCGGGGTGTTTTCTTTGGGGGTTGGGAGGAGACGGTTGGCTGTATGATGATAGGGCATTGAAAGGCTTCCTTAAGTGACCCCCTTCCAATGGTATCTGCCCCAAACTGCCCCCCCCTCCCAAAAAAAAAAAAAAAAAAAGAGAGAGAAGAGAAATGTTCTGGTTCACTCAACAGCATGCCCCCTTCTCTCTGGATTTCACTCTCAAAGATAGAGAGTCAGTGGAAGACAGAGAGAGAGAGAGAAAGAGAGAAGGAGGGAGAGAGCGAGAACAGATAGAGAGTTTGAGAAAGAGAAAGACAAGCCCCACCAATTTCCCGGGCTCTGTTGAAAGTGGAGGCTAGAGGAGAGAGAGATGAGGACAGAGAAAGGGAGGGAGGGAGAGAGAGAGAGTGAGAGAGAGAGAAAGAGGGAATGAGAGATAGAGAGAAAAAATAAAAAGCAGAGTCCGTCGAGTGGAAATCTTATCCCCGACAAAGACCCGCGAGACAAGAAAATTGGATTTCTGTCCTCTCACCCTGAACAGCTTCTGTGCCAGGGCAGGTGGGCGAGGAGGCAGAGAGGGAGGGGGCAGAGAGCTGCTGGGGCAAAAGGGGTGAAGGGAAGTAGAGGGCATAATCACTGTGCCTGAGAGGTGCCCACACGAAAGCCTCTCAGTGAAATGGCACATTTGCATCTGAAGCTAATCCACACAGTGTATGCTGGATTTTTTTCCTTTTTTTTGGTTAATTTTATTAAAAATATGCAAATGCAATCAACCCCCTCATCCTGTGGGCTTTGCAGCAGATGTTGACAGCGAAAAGTATTTTATAGGTCACAAGCCGATTCTTCATTCGGAGAGCCACACATGCTCGACGGACATCCAGGACTGGGGCGGAGAGAAGGGCACAGAGATGTCACGAGCTCCCCTGCGAACGGCCTTCTATGGCCTGCTAATCATGAAGCAGCACCATGTGTGAGTGCTGAACCAGGGTCAGGTTTTCCCCATCCATACCCTAACCATGTCCATTGAATGCTAAATAGCGAAACTGATCCCAGGTCAGCACTTCTAATCTGATTACATGAACAGACGCAGATGTTATCCGTATGCTAGGACCTGCTCAGAAACCTGATAAGAACTCAGTCAAGCCTTTTTGGAGATACTCTGGGGCAGAGCTTGAGAAAATGTTTTCCAAACCCATCAGCAAAGCCCCAGAGTGACTGACTTTCCTGTGGAAGAGTGATGTCACCTTCCAGAACTGGAGACACTGGCCCAACACCCTATCAGCTATTGTACTGTGTTGCTTCCATTTTGTGTGTTCACTTTTACCTGCGCATAAATGTTGGTTTCAAATGAAGCTGTCACCAGACAGCAGTCCGCCCTGGTGTAGAATTTTGAGTCAACGAGTTGCCATGGTAAACCGTGACCTCTTGCTTGCTTGGGATTCTGGTGACAAAAGTTAAAGCTAAAAAAGAACGAGCGACAAGGACATAAGTAAGCACAATGTCAGTGTTCCTGACAGGGCTGCCACGGTAACGATACGCCATTGTAACATTTTTGCCGCAGTGTGCAATGTCCTAAAACATGTCTGCAAATTAGAACAGATCTGAAAAAATCAGTGTAAAATGTGTTATTTTCTTTCTCTTCACACAAAAAAAAAAAAAAAAAAAAATTGTCACGAAAGTTTAAATGTGTTACTTGCAGTTAATTGCAGTTATATTGTTAGATTGACTGTGGTCCAATCATTAGAGGAGGAGAAAGTGAGTGCATGAGAGAGAGAGAGAGAGAGAGAAGAAGAGAGAGAGAGAGAGAAGAGAGAGAGAGAGATAGGGAATAAGAATGAGAGAGAGAGCTGAGGAGACAGGACAGCAAGGAAACACACTAGGCTCTTTGGTGCTTCTGCAAATCAAAGGGAGAAGCTAGCCAGGGCCTAATTGCTTTGAAGCAGTAGCCTGATGTCGGCTGAAAGCCCTCTCAGCTTCCATGGATCCCCGCGTTGGATCAGGTACAAAATGCCTCAGCTTTCAGACCCTTTGAAATACACTAGCGGGTGCGCCCACACTCCTGCAGTTCAGCCTATTCATATTTCATAAGATTAAAAAAAAAAAAAAGTATTGACCCACCAGAGTCTAAAGCAGGAAGAACAAACACAAAGCCCTCAGTACTGTATGCACACACACACACACACACACACACACACACACACACACACACACACACACACACACACACACACACACACACATCACACTGATACACTAATCAACAAGGTGAGAGGGAGTCTTCACTCTTCATTCTCTAAGGTTACAGTGTCATTTCCCAGGTGAGGCACTGCTTGGTCGCACCCTTGCACAAGCCACTGAACGTGAATTACCTCGGTATGTATATTCAGCCTAAAAAAAGGAAAATACGCACAGATGGAAAAGTGCATTAAAAGCAAAAATAATAGATTTCTATACCACCTTTTGTACTGTAAGGACATCAAAGGACATCCTGAAGGAAAAAAAAAATATTACATTGGAACATGAAGGTGTTTCACCTTAAAGGAAAAAAGTGCATTTGGGCACGTGCCACACTTTGCAAAGCGAGTGCGGTTTTGCGGTTTAGATCATTTTCGGGGTAGTAGGACAGGGCATAGCCGAAAGGTGTCAGTTTCACAGAGGTTTCCTGCAGCGCTTGGGGGAGGTGTAGAGCCGAACACCTTTCCTGCACTCTGTTTCGGCAGAGACAGAGCCCAGACTCACCCCGAACCTGCATGGCCTCAACACACGCAGAGTCATCCATTTTAACCTTGCCAAAGACTGCCACACTGAGACCATCCCTTCCATGTAAATATATGGCAATGAACGGTCACGAAAGCCATTGAGAGCTCACAACAACAAAAGGAGGATGTCATAACCAATTAGATATGCTTGGCTGAGAATTCAGTGCAGTTGAACAGAAAACAAATCTTACTTTACTTTTCTTCAGTACTAAACTTGGAAGTTGTTTCTGTTGTATGCTTTGTCTGTCTTGTTCTCTGGATACATGCACACACACACGCACTCACACACACAGATTTGGTTCAGTGTATTTAATGAGTAAAAGACAGAATCTTGACTAGACCAAACACTAGATCTTGACATAGCATCCTTTACTGCTCATTGTCATTGAGGATTATTATTAATGCAATATTATCATCATTTAGTTGACATTTTTATCCAAAGTGACTTATAGTTGATTAGGCTAGCCAAGGACCAATCCTCCCTGGGAGCACAGTGGGGTTAGGGGCCTTGCTCAAGGGCCCAACAGCAATGGTGTTCTTGCTGTGGCTAGGGCTTGAACCACCAGCCTCTGGAGTCCCAGTCATTTACCTTAGCCACTAGACTACAGGCTGCCCCTGAGGAGGCTGAACCCAATGTAGTGTGTGGCTCTGAACGCTGGCACAGGGTCAGGCCGGTGAAGGGGAGCAGCTTATGTTTTTACCCTGATGTAGGAATCCCTCCACCTCGGAATGTTCTGCTCTTTATACACATGGCATACTGAACATATTCATATTCACGTAAAAAGATGGTGTATTCTCACTGTCAGAACAAATATGTGGATATATCCAAAATGACATATTTTCAGGAAATGAGAATGCTGTTTTATTTTTTTTTTTACATTCCATTAGACAACTTTTAGTCACAGCATTCAATAAATTTAATCTGTCACAGAGCCAAGTAACATTGATAGTGCATGACTTGTGACTCTGCTTTCTACTTACGTATAAAACTCAATAAAGAGATACGGGTCTTCTTTTTGTTATTTTTTATGATGGAGCTCTAACATTCAGGTTCGTTTGAGTACAATATATATTTGGCTTTTTTCTGTCCTGTCATTGCAAGTTAAGGTTCTTGAATGATGTTTATATGCAGTGATGTATGAGTTTAAAAAGTTTACTGTCAAAGGTCCTGTATACTTATTATGTGAATGCATGTGTCTGGGTGAAGTGTGTGTGTGTGTGTGTGTGTGTGTGTGTGTGTGTGTGTGTGTGTGTGTGTGTTGCGTGTGTGTGTGTGTGTGTGTGTGTGTGTGTGTGTGTGTGTGTTACGTGTCACATATGGAGATGTTGTGGAGGCCCAGGTTAACTGTGCTGGATAAGAGGGGAGCTCAGGTGAGTGTATGAGTATTTTTTTGTTCAGATCATGTGAAAGGTCAGGAGAAGGCGGAGGGGGCATGGGGCTGTGGGGGGGTGTGGTGGGGTAGCAGGAGACCCTGACCTTTGGGAATGGGGAGAGGGTCCCCAGGGGTGTTCTCTCTGCCCTGCACCACCCTCCTGGATCCTGCTGACCTCCCCGCTGTCCCAAAGCGGCTGGAGGATATTGACCCTCCTTGCCTTACACCCAGGTGTATGTGTGTGTGTGTGTGTGTGTGTGTTTGGGGTGTGTGTGTGTAAATGCATGAGGCCCTCTTTGGCTGAAGCCATGTTGACAGGTGATTGAGCACACAGCAGGAGCTGCCAGTAAAGGCCCAGCTTTCACGCAGGTGACAGGCAGCAGCAGTGATGACGAGCTCTCACCTTCCTGCTCCTAAAGCTGAACTGACTGAGTACTGAGCACTGAGCACTAACAGAGGAGAGAGAACACATGCACACACACACACACACACACACACACACACACACACACACATATGTGCGCACACACACACACACACACACACACACATGTGTGCACACATACACACACACACACACAAACACATGTGCGTGCACACACGTACAACACATGAGCACACACTGACAGAAGCTCACGCACAGAAATACACTCGCACACACTGACTTGTGTACACGCACACTAATCCGGCGGTACATTTCCTCGAAGGATATTTGCTCTGCAGGCAGGATTAGCGGGGTGCCCTGATCGACTGGATGGTCGCGGCTCAGAGGGGGAAATAAATGTTGGGAGAGAGGCGAGGGCTGTGCATTGTGTAAGGTACATTTCCTGCTTGTTAAATGTCAGAGTGCGGTTAGGATGCATTAATTTTTCAGTGTCTGGTGGTAAGATAATCGCTCTGATTAAATGCTCGACATGCAGTGAGGATGGATGGCCCGAGCACAGAAACACACTGCAGTTAGGTGTGGGGTTTCAGCAGAGGGAAAGAGAGGATGAGAAAGAGTGGGGGGTAAAGGAGGGAGAGGGGAGGGGTGTAGAGACAGAGAGAAAACAAGAAAGGGGAAGAGACAGAGAAAAAAATGGAAGAAACAGAGATGGGGAGGAAGAGGTTTGATTGAAAAAGAAAGAAATAGGTTATAATGCTGAGAGACATGAGAGGAAGGCAGGGAAGGGGGATGAAAACCAGTCAAAGACTCTGAAAGGGAGACTAGAGATTTAGGTGAACACACACACACACACACACACACACACACACACACACACACACACACACACGAACACACACACACACACACACACACACACAGACACACACACACACACACACACACACACACACACACACGAACACACACAGCACTTTATAGAAGAGTAAGGCCTGCAGGCAAAAGCAGAAGACAAAGAGTCATGTGGATGGCAAAGAAACAGAGGCATATGCCTCCAGCTGGCACTGCAGCTGGTTGAAAGAGCACCCCCTTCCTGTATGGAGGACCAAAGAATCCCCACTGCCCCACTGGTGTCACAGAAATAACACTGCCCTGCTGCCAGTGGTTCCATTAAAGAGAGTGAGAGTTTCCTCTCTTTTTTTCCATTTTTTATTCCCCTCCTCTTAATTTCTCTTTTACTTGCTTGATTAAAAGATAAAGGAAACTGATTAATTATTCATCCGTTTGGATTGCTTTGAGACGCTCTGCGCAATAATAGATTTTCAGTTCCCGGAGAAACGTGTGGGGTGGTACGGGGGGGAGGTGTAGGTCGGCTAACCCTCTCACTCCGGCTTCATTAGCTGCCATTTGGGGGCTCTTTCATGTCGGGGCTTTGTAGTTTCCGTTCTTCCTGCCCTCTCCCGCGACACAGATGCCCAGGCCGCCTCTTTATTCAGAACCCGCCTTGCTGAGCCGCGGGTTCTGGGGAGACGGTTTTCCGTTTCTTCCCCCCTTTTTTTCCTTTGATGCTTCACACCCTGCCCACCAGCAGCAGGTCAAGTAATGTCATATCTAATACATTAACTCTATAGATACTCATAAAACTCCTGAAGCACTCCAGAAAATACCTTGATGATTTTTGACAGGAAATGTTACTTATCAAAACCATCAATCATTTGAAATAAGGATTTTATTGTCATGAGTGTGTGTGAAAATAGATTCTTCTTTTAAAATCGCTGGTAATTTGAAACATTGTTGTGTTGATGTCTTAAGGTTAAATTGTATCAGATTATTATTTGACCCAAGTCTGCCACCCACGACAGCTGTGCCTGGCGGTGTTATCTCCTGTTCGCTCCTCAGTCGTCAGGTGACTTGATGCTTTCTGACAGCTATAAATCACACAGAGGGGTGTCACAGAAATACCAGCCTGGCCCCTGCCTGCTGGACATACCTGTGAGGGAGTCTAACGCTGCCCCTGCGGGATTGGAGGGTGAACTGCATGTACGCTGTCCGCCAGATGAAACCTGTATTCGGACCTCACCATGAGGCTTCTGTCCCTGGTACACAGCATTCCATCTCGAGAAGCCTGATGTCATAAAAGTCTCCATGGTGATCCGGAACAACAGATTCCATAGATCCACCAGATAATCGGATCTGTTTTCCGGGTTCTTAAGAATGAACGTTCTGTCTCCTTCCACTGATCGGGATTATTCCAATTTGATGCATCCAATTCATTAAGGGTCGTGACCAAGTGCAGAATTGATGCAGTGGTTGTTTGTGATATAGCACCGGAAAATCCTGTTTCTTGCTGGCAACTTTTTTATTTAAGAGGCATAGAGGACGTGAGGAGCAAAGGAGCAGAGAATCTGGTGGGTATGTGCTGGAAGTGAACTGCTTCGATGAGGCAGGAAAAATGACAAACTTCCCCTGGTTTCCAGCTAATCCCTGACCTTCCTATGAAAGACCATTGCCATGAAAGGTGTGTATGTGCGTGCGCTGTAGGAGTGTCGGTGCACATTTGGTTCTCACAGGGTATGGGACTGTGAAAGGGGGGGAATTAAAGCTGGGTGTGAAACACCTGCAGCGACCGTGGTCCCAAGGAGAGCCACGGAGACAGGTGCAAGGAATTATGGTCCCTCACTGAGCATTCCAGCTGTCACTTCCTGATTAGGGAAAAGGTTGTCGGTTGGGGGTTGGGAGGGGCCCTAAGTTGCCCCCGCCCCCCCACACACACACACTCCTTTTCCTTCCCCCAGCCCAGGGGGCACCTCCCACTCATCGCCCTTCAACCCCAAACCCCTTCTGCACCCCAACGCCACCCCCGACTTCTCTGTTCCCATAAAACAGGCTGTGTGTGTGTCTCAGGTAATAATGCGCGGCTGGGAGCTGCAGGAGGGAGAGGCTCAGGCCGTTAGGTATAATTTCTCTGAGTTTATGAATGTGTGCGTCTGATGAGGACAGGCAGATACAGTGACAGAGAGCCTGCTGAGAGGGACACACGACTGGGTGGGAGTACGGAGTAGCACGGGGGTGGGGTGGGAGTGGGGGTGGGGGTGGGGGGTGGTGGCGCTAGTAAGGATCTGTTCACTGAAACTAGAAAATCCCCACATATCCACAGACAGCTGCTTTTACTGCGCGTGTCCTTCATTTCGCATACACTGAAAAAAAAACGAATTACAGCATTATTTTAATAAAAAGAAACAGTCCGTGACTGTTAGCATTAAGTAGTGTTAAGCGCTTCCGGGCCTGCATACGGTGTGTTATATGGCACCGAATGTGTGAATAGAAGGTTTTGAGTGAATGTCTTCCTCTTAACCGCAGCAAAAAGAGCACTCGTTTACACGACAGCAAACATCTCCACGCAGAGTTGAGCCTCCTGTTCTTAAAGCTGACAGCTTACAAGCGGCAATGAACAGACAGCCAGAGCTTAAGGTAACCACAAGCTCCACTGTAGGCGGAGAATGACCCATTGTTTAGCAGTGCAGTTAGAAAACAACCCACAGAAAAGGTACAGTACACAGACACTGTGTAGCCAGATCAGGCCTCCAACACACCCTGCTCCACCCCTATTGCATACTGCTGCTGTTTGAGAGAGATGAGAGAAAAAAAAACTAAACTAAAGAAAGGAAGGAAGAAATCAATACTTTATATATAGCTTAAATAGCTTCCTTTGTTACCAGGGAGTTGGGCTTTTTCAAGCTGAATGCGTAAATAGGCGGATTGCTTTGCTCATCTGATGGGGTCGGCGGTCGGACTGGACAAGGCCCTGACCCCGGGAGCCGCGAGTTTGTATCTCAGGCGGACTGAGCCACCACCATGGGGGACTTCGGAGGGCGAGGCAGGCGATGGAACAGAAACCGCTCAGCCGGAAAAAAAGTATGTCTAAGTATAGAGCAGTGACTGAACAAATGCGATACAAATGTAATCGCCCTGTTCCAGGGAGCTGCGGGTTCAAATCCCACAGCAGGCTGAGCTGCTGCAGAGGAGGTCTTTGAGGCACAGGAACTGAAACAGCTTAGTGAGGGGAAAAAGTGTGTG
>CM040759.1:5492214-5514714 GCA_022829145.1 Albula goreensis | reverse complement strand
GAGCGGCGTGACGCTTCAACCTTTTGGGTTGAGGGTGGGGCAAAGGGGGGTGTGGTGCATGGGGACAAACAGCAAAGGCAAAGCAGGACATGGTGAACCACAATCTGTCAATTGATGAACATGTCAGAGGCAACACACAGTGGGTGGGGGTTATGGGGGTGGTGAAGAGACCTAGAGGTTGATGAATGACCACCTCCACCCTCACCATTTCTGAGATCCCCCACCCAACCCGAAACTTCCCCCACTCCATGCCACCAACACCCCCCAACGCGACACATTCACTGACTGATGGATTGTGATTCGTAATGATCGCTGGCGGTTTGACAGCTGTCCAAACAAAAAAAAAAACCCTCAGCCCTTTCCGCCCCACCACTCCCTACCCCCACCATACAGCTCCCCTCTGACTTCGGCGTGTTTCCACATCATCTTCCTCACCCTGCGACTGCACCCGGTAACCTTCCTCTCCCAATCTCTCCCCCTCCCTCTCTCTCCTTCCCTCTCTCTCCCTCTGTTTTTCCCTCAATTCAATTTCTATTCAATTCAGAACACTTTATCCAGCATGACACATTTCAATATATTGGCAAAGCTTTACAGAAAACAAAACACTAAAAGCATTAAAGCTACAAAACAGTACTGCAGCGCATCAAATGTGAACACATCTCTCTCTCTTTCTCTCTCTCTCTCTCACTTTATTTCTCTATCTCCCTGTCTGTGTGAAAACAGAGAGAAAGACACAAAAGCTGATGCAAAGCCCCCCCCCCCCCCACTCTGCCCGGCTGCAGGGGGCTCTGGTTTCATAGACAGGGGTGGGGTATTTATATCCACGGCACTGTTTTTTCAGGCGTCTGGCGGAGCTGGAAGACAGAAGGGACCGGCCCAGGCCTGTAACCGCTAAGGAGAAAGGGGACTTCTCGAAAGGGAGGGATGACCTCGCGGGGGCCGCGGAAGCACCGAAAAAAACCAGTCATCAAATGAATTGAGCCAACTAAGAGCAGCGACTTCGCCGTAAACAAGCCGACGACCCCTGGTCGGGCCAGCCAGGCAAAGGGAAGGAGGTGTGTGGTTTGGGTGCTCTCAAAGGAAGAGGCCAGGCTGCTGTTTCAGTGTCCTTTACCCTGGGAGATCTGAGTTAGTCAATAGAAAAAAAAATAAACAGAAAACAACAACCACAAACACACTGGAACTGACTTTCTGAAATTCTCCAGTAGAGTACAATAAACTGTGTGTGTACTGTGGGCTAAAGGACAGTCTCCTGACCCTTTGAAACAAGCTCCACCCATCACACAAAACCACAGCTACTGCTGGTCACAATGTGGCACCTTTTTTTCTGTGTTTTGTTTTGTTTTTTTTTTTTTTTGGGAGGAGATGATGGGTGCAGGGGGGTGTGTGTGTGGGGGGTGCTGGAGTAGTGCCACCTTCACCCACTAAAAAAGGCATCATTTGTCCTGACTTGACAAATTCCAGCCCCCAACCTGGGAACCGCGGAATTCACTGGGCTCTTAACCCCCTCAGTGTCCGTGTATGCCAGGGCCCTGTGAATGCTGCCAAACCACCCCCACTCTCTCCCCCTCCCTCTGTCTCTCCCTGGTTTGACTGAAAATAGCTTGACTCTTAATAATTGATTCAACTTTAAGTTATTTGTTTTGTTTCCCGTTTGTGGCTTTGTGGGTTTGTTTTGTCTTATTTAGTTTTATCGTCTCTTGTCAGTGTATGGTTTAGTTAAATGGGCAAAATAAAGGCCTGTTAAAAGTCAAAAACTCTCCTTCCTCTCTCTCCCGCTCTGTTTCTGTGGCTTTTAGGGGTCTGAATGAGCTCAGTCATGCAGCAATGACAGGCACACACACCGGTGTTCCCCTTTCCCATTCCCAGCGCTACAGCTTAAAAACTGCCCCCAGCAGAGTCACACAACACTGCCACCTGAGTCACACCATCCTGCCCCCCGAACCTCTACCCCCTGCCCCAGAGGCAAACTATGCCCCCCACATGGGAGAAGATATGTTACCCATCTCATAGTCACCCTTACCCTACTGCACTGCAGGGTGACTCAATGTTTTACCTTCCCTTTAAAGGGTTTTGAAGGCTGTGTGTGCGTGAATGTGTGTGTGTGTGTGTCTCTGTGTGTGTGTATTTGCGTGTGTGTATGTGTGCACGCATGCGTGCATGTGTGTGTGTCTGTGTATGTGTGTGCGTGTGTGTGCGTGTGAGTGTGTGTGTGTATGTGCGGGTGGCAGGTTCTCTCCAGGAGTAAAAATAAAAGACACAGCAGATAGACTCTCCCTCTTCCCTCATTAGTCCGTAGATTTTGACCCGGTTTCTAGCGGGTAGGAAATGATTAACTGAAACAGGGAACAGAAAGGGGGGCTGGCAGGAGCTGGGGGGTGGGGGTGCAGTATGTTGTCTTTATTCTTCATTCCTCTCCTCCCTGATCACCCCATCTGACTCCCTCTCTGTGCCTGCCTCACCTCCGGCCCCAGCCCCCAGCCCCCTGCCAAACACCCACCCAGAGAACCACATCAAAAACCAACAGCCCAAGGACCCCCCCACCACCCTCTCTCTCTCCCTCTATCTCTCTCTCCCTCTTTCTTTCTCTCCCTTTAACAAGCACTCCGCACACTCTCCGGCTTATTTACACTCTTTCGCCTCTTCCTTCGTTTGCCATCTCTGATCTTTCCTTCTCAGAGATAGATGCTTAATTGGAAAGGGCTGGGAGGCAACCATCACGTCCCTTCTCTCTCTCCCTCCATCCCTCTCTCCCTCTGCACATTACCTGCTTAATTATACTGAGGATTAGGCAGAACCCACTGCTGGTAAACAACACAACAGCTGTAAATGTATTAATATTAATATCAATATTAATTTGAGGACTGGTGGCGTCACTACGGGGGTGAACTGGGACAGGCCAGCGCACTGGGGAGGGAAAGTTAACTCGTTATATGACTTGGAGGAGGTTAAGGGGTGATGGAGGGGGTGGGTTCTGTTGCTTTACAATTAAAAAAAAAAGTAAAAAGTTCAAAGAATGGAGAAAAAGTACTTTTTTTTGCTCTCATTAGCGTGCGTGGCAGTGTGCTGACGCAATGCTGTGTGTCAACAGAAAGGTGCTGTACCTCCCCGCACCCCCCGCCCCCAACAACAACAATCATCTTCATCATCATCATCATCATCATCATCATCATCATCATCATCATCACCTTCATCACCTTCATCATCATCATCCATGGACTGGAAACTCTCCCTCCAACTTCTCCACTTTCTGTTCCCCTCTCTCGCCCTGTCTCTCTCTCTGTCACTCTCCCCCATCTCTCTCTCTCTTTCTCTCTTTCTCCGTCTGTCTCCCTCTCTCTCTTCGTTGTGGTAAATAGAGAGCAGGAGACAGTGAGTAAAGGTGACCCCAGGAAACTCAGGTGTCCCCCGTCACCATCGATCCCGGTCCTGGCTGGAGGGACTGGGGGGGGCCTTGTGCAATGCACCCTCCCCCCAACCCCCCCCTCCCCACGCCCCCCCCCCCTTGCCCGCCCGCTGTGCCGGCCCGTCCCTCCCGGCCTACTTACGCTGACAGCGAAACGTGCTCTCACACTGCCTAAAAACCCAAACGCCAGGAATAGCGCGGCAGTATTGATATGCTATTTATAATTTCTCCTTGCATAAATTACATTAGTCAAAGAAAGAGAAAGGTGGGGGGTGGGGGTGGGGGGGTTGGAGGGGGGGAGTGGGGAAACAGGAAGCGGCAAGCAACCTAGTTTACATTCCCCTCTCCTGTCTCCTCATTGGATAGTTGTCTTCCCCTTTCGCCCACCCCCTCCCCCCCGCCCTCCCGCCCTCCCGCCCCCTCGTTCTCATTAAGGGAGGAGAGCTTCAGCCACAGCTAATGAAGCCAAGAGGGTGCACAGCTCAAGGTTTCTTCCCGACTTCGATATTCGGACGACAGATTTACAAAGGGAGATTCATTTTTTTTTCATTCCCCCATCCTTTAAGAACACCTATTAAGTCGTAAACAAAGAAGAAATAACTGACAGCTGAAATCTGAGTGCGCTCCGTATTGTTTTTTTTTTTTTTTTGGTCTGACAAAGGCAGAGACGGAGCTTAAGCAGACAGAGTCAAAATGTGGTCATTATCCAATATGGTGGAAAAAAGCTATGCTTGCAGCTCTCTAGGTAGCCTTTTTTTTGTTACTGTTATTTTATTTTGGGGCTTGGTCTCAAAATCATTACTGTGGAGATTATTTTATCCATAATATTTTGATTTATTCTTTCATTCATTGGGTATTATTGAATTGACTTCTCACATCTTTACAGTTCTCAGTGATGAGGTTCATTTCTTGCAGCAGGGGTTCACTTGCAATGAATCACAGCCATCATTTGGCTAGTACTTTCACTGGTTAACAGTTATGCATTTATATATTAATTATAAAGTTATACTAATTTTTGTGACAGGTTTATAATATATAATTATATATTGCTTTTCTCAAACCCAAAGCAATGAACAGTGAGGGGGGCACACCCACTGTCAATGTGTAACACCCACCAGAGTGATCTACAGTAGCCATTTTGTGCCAGGGCACTGCCATTCACCTCACCCACTGTCAATGTGAAACACCCACCTGGGTGATCTACAGCAGCCATTTTGTGCCAGGACACTAACCTGATCCAGCTGAGGAAGAGAAAGGGGGAATCATTGAGACTGTACTCTATCAAAATTTTGTGAGACAGTGAGACATATTTCTGAGTGCTCCCGCTTCACTGAGGCTTAAAGATTAAGGGTGGAGAGGAAGTGGGAGAGATGGGATGGGGGAGAGGGAGAAGAGAGAGGGAAGTGAGAGAGAGTGAATGGGGAGGGCAGGGGTAGTGGAAGGGTGAAGTCCATGACCGGCCGGTCGGGACACACAGTGCCTCCTCAGTAAGGTTAATGCACTCCCGCCGATTTTAACGAGCCCCAAAGGGCCATTACCCACCCCCCATGCCCCCCAACACCAGGAACGCCTCCAACAGGATATAGCATTACAGCTCAAGCTCAAAGGGAAACGAGGTTTACTGGAAGCATCCCCTGCAAGCCCACTCTCTCTGCCTCCATCTCTCTCTCTCTCTTTCCCCTTTCCTGGAGGCCTTGATTGGCATGACAGATGTTCGTTCTTTCACTCTCGGTCCCTCACACACTCTGCAATTGTTTCAACCCCCTTAATTCTCCCTCTCTCTGAGTCTGTCTATATCATTATATCATTTAGCCATGCAACCCCCCCACCCCCTCCGCCCCATGCTTCCTTCTACCCTGTGGACCTCCACACAAAACCCATTACAGTCAAATTGCAACTGTCCTGGCCTGGTCTGAACACAAGCAAGATTACAGGTCGGTCGGCTCATTTACTTATCAGCACAGTCCGTTCCGTCCGTTCCGTCACCCCCCCCACCCCATCAGTAGCGAGCGTGGAGTAGTGCCTATGATCCATTTAAGTTCCCCACCCGCTCCCCGACAACAGAAGCCCAGTGAGAGAAGCAATAAGCACCACAAAAAAAATAAAAGGCTGCATCCATTTTCAGCGTTTACGGGAAGGAGCGCATATTACCGCTAGATGAGGGGGGTAAAAAAAAAAAAAAAAGAAGCATTTATTGGGATTCATTACCATGATTCGTTTATGTGTGCGGCTTGATGAATGGCGAGTACTCCTCGCGATGAGCAGTGCTGTGCTGCCGCCAGTGGCTGGCCTAGGATCAGGCTAGCCTTTTCCGTTCCCTAATCAAATGCATTATGAGTTACAATGCACAGCTGATCCTGGATCAGGGCCCGTATTCATTACGTGTCTCAGACTAGGATTGCTGATCTGGGATCAGGTTAGCTCTGTCTGTATCCTCATTTCATTCACAGGGCTTGTGTCCATACAACATTTCCTATGGGAATGACAATCAAAGATCAGACCAGCCTTTCCCATATCAAAACCTTTACATTACAGGCTAAAAGACAATGAACTGATTCTGGATCAGGCCCATATTCACAAATTAATTTATAAGGTTGTACATTCTGTTGAATATGGAGACAGGTCCTCAGATTCTGCATCAGCACTCCTATTGAGAGATGCTAAATGCTAAATATGGGCCCTGATCTAGCATCGGTTTTGTCATTCAGCGCATGACTCACAACGGTTTGGACATGGACAGAGAAAACTGATCCTGGATCAGCGCTCCAGTTCTGAGATGCTTTATGAATGCGGGCCCTGTGTATCGCTGGTGAGCAGACAAGTTTTCATTTCCCTGCTGCACCTCCATGCTGGGCTCAAGGGCACCAGGCCCGTTTTTTAAATGCGAGATTTAATCAGGCGACAGGCAACACAAAAGAGAACTTCGCCCTGATCTCTGCCCGTGAGAGGCCATTATTGCAGAGCCGCTCTTCAGCTTTTCTCATCTCTCTGTCACTGTCGCTCCCTCGCTCATCCTCACAACCTCTCTCTCTCTCTCTCTTTCTCATCATTCTCTTTATCGCTCACACCATCTCTCTTGTTCTTTCTCTCTCTTTCTGTCTCTCTCGCTCTCCCCCCCTCCCCCATTGTCTTTTTGACCATCTCCTGCACTCTGTCACCCTGTTCTGTTTTCTCTAAGTCACAATATCTCTCTCTCGCATTCTCTCTCTCTCCTTTCTGACTTTCTTTCTCTTGCCTCGTCCCTCAAAAAAAAAAAAAAAAAAAACAATCCTCCACACTCCCATCAATTCAATTCAATTCAATTCCATTCAGATGAAATGGCTTTATTGGCATGACAAAGAATGTTTTATGCTGCAAAGGAACAACACATTATCAACAAATGTCGCAAAGCCGATTTAAAAACCACAGTTCGCGAGTAGCGAATTCACAAACCCGAAAGAAGAGGCACTGAAGAAAACATGGGTTAATTAGAAGTTGTATAACTGTACAGACAGGTGATAAATTTTCCGGAATTTGACATGAACTCAAAAGTAAAGTTTGCGCCTCCACACTCTCGGTCGGCGAGCTGCAGTGGGCTCGGCGAGGTCGGTAATCATGCCGGCACGGCGCACGTTCCTCTGTCACTCTCCCGACTCCTCTCCCATCAAGCGGGAGACGAATTGCTTCCATAAATCGCGCCTTGCTGTCAGCCAATCAATAGCCTCCCCAAGAGCCTCTCCATCCCTCATAAAAAATGGCGGCCCTGCCACCTCCAGAGCGCGGCCAGGGATAACCTGTCACTGCCTGGCAGTTTTTATCCCTTCCCTGCCTCCTCAGCCCAGACACCGAGCTACCTGGGGAGAAGCCCACACTATCAGAACCTCATGTAGGTTAGCCAAGGGTTAATCATTTAACTTAAGAGGCCATCACTCAAGGGACAATATGTTTTAAAGGGTCAACAGAGACTTTTATGAAAGACCTCACCATGAACAGAGCAGCAGCAACAGAGGACTCATTGCAGTTTCATGGCACAAAAAGGAGCAGAGCAACAAGCAACATATAATATCAGTCGGTCTCTGATCATTGTGTTTCCACTGTGGGTTGCTTTTCATTGGTTCAGCTAGGTAAATGACTGACAGCTAATTTTAGCTCCACCCACTATGAGGTTCGTGAAGCCTCAGTCTCCCACTGGAAAAAAAGAGCAGTGCCATGGACAGGAAGTCATGAATACAGACATGGCTTATGAGATTCATTCATCCAGATCCCTGCATGCAGCCCAAAGTCCCTCTACAGCATGCTAACTCACACACGGACACACATCCACTTGCACTTTTTGACCCTTCCCAGACTCCATACCGACCAATTACTCCACCAGCATCGTGAGAGCCGCCATCCTCAAATGTCACAGCAATAAAGAACCGCATCATTCATTCTGCATAAGTGTAGCCTCTTCTCCCCCAGTTAAGTTATATTTTTTTAAAAAAAGAAGAAGAATAAGTGTTTGCCTGCATTTGAATAGGACATTGAATGGACCGTAACCATACACTATTTTCACTGCAGAGTTATGACAGCTTCTATCATAAGGTCATTTTACAATTTTTCTTCTTGTTCTTTTTTTTTTTTAGATTCCTCTGCAGAATATAAAGTGGCAAGAGGGTGCCAGTTACTCAGCCTAAGCAGGTTTATCTTACTCCTGCTCTGCCGCACCAAATATCTCGCAAAGGTTAATTCTATCACAGTCAGTGTATTTCTGCCACAGTGGTCTACAAGAGAAATGGTCCTCTGCAATATTTCAGATGCACAGCCTCAGCAAGCAAAACAGGGTGCTCATGTTTTATCAGCTGGAGAAAATAAAGAGAAAGAGAGAGAGAGAGAAGGTAAAACAAACAAATATTTAGTTTATTTTTTTTTGTCACTTTTGTTGCTGAAAAAATTGCTTATCCTGTCTAGTTCCCTTCTCAAGAAATGTGCACAACGAAACAAGCTATCAGCTGAGAGTGTGCGAATAAAACTTCAGTACGAATGTTAATTGTGTAAAATGCAATTAAGGTCCCAGTCCACTGACCCCTTTATTTCACAGCTTCTATGTATTTCTCAGTGGCAGGAAATAGGAGCCATTTTCTCCTCTCTTTTTTTGGATGGAGTAATGCAGCTTAATTGCCTCTGATTTCAAACAGCCCATTTAAACAGAGCACATATAATTTCAATTTGAACTATTAATCCTTCCTGATAATTGATACTCTTTGACGATGGTGTCTCCCTCTTGGTGAATAGGTTGCATCCACGCTAATGACAGGTTGTCAGGTGAAAGGTAAAAACACTGGCAATGTATGAAGAACGGCAGCAACCATTTCTCAAAGCCTCTCTGAAGTATAACAGACATAAAAATATAATTTCATAACAGCAATATCACTGTTCCACATGGTGTTTAAGACCTTAGGAACACAAGGTTATAGAGAATATATTTACTAAAAATGTCACATACTATAGCAATCTGTTATGAGCCACATAATCCTTGACTGGGCTGTTGTTTATGATGGTCCAATCTTTTTTTCCAAAAAAAAAAGAAAAGAGGAGCAGTTTATGGAAATCTAAAATGATATGAAGGTGCATTGATAAAAATACTTCTGACTCAGAAAAAGAAGGAGTTTCAGGTTGCAGTGGAGCATAATTTCCTTGGATGTCATCCATATTGTCTCTTACAGGCACATAATTCATCATTTTTGTGCCAGTATATCTACAAATGAGTGGATACAGGAAGGATCCATAAAGAGCAAAGGGCCCAGCCACATCCTGCCTCATGTTTTGTTTTGTTTCATTTTGTTTTTATAACTCCTCTCAAATGGCAGACAGCCATATGGAGACTGCCACACAGCGGGGATTCTCTGACACCATTTCTTCACTGCCAGCAATCATAAAAAACTGTGTGGCAGGGTTATGGTTGTATTTCCCTTTGAGTTCACACCATGAGACTGTCTGACTTTGCAATGGGGCTTCTGATTGGTGGAAAAAGGAGTGTGTCACAAATTCTCATTGGTGAGTTACTGATCAGGGTGGTCTATCAGCCTGATGACTGGAGATCTGCCACTACAATGCACTTCTATTGTTACTCATATATAATAATCAATATTATTGTGAGAGGTCGATTAGTACTCCTTACTAATACCTAATAATACCTTTACTACAACTGCCACTACTGCTATTAATGTCATTATTACTACTACTTCTATTGCTACAGCTACTTCCCTTACTACTACTACTACTACTAATTTTTTTATTATTATTATTAGTAATATTATTAGCATTAGTATTAGTGCTGCCATGGTCCTGATCAGTGGTTGATTTGTACAAAAAAATGAAGGAGGGTGGTAAACCTCGGAGTAGTTGCCTAATTATGCCCTTTTTTATATTCATACATAATCATAACAAAAAAAAGACAGAAAACATTTTTGTAACTCATATGTATTAATACAAAGACCTTCCAATTATTTATGACATTATTTTGTTTACATAATAACAACAGCAAATCGTGTCATGTTATTCCAAGCGAATACATACATTAGATAGCTCTCATGTGAACAGTTGTCTTTTTACGATTCGGCAAAAAATAGCTTAGCTAATTCCATTAAAGCAAGGGGATGGGAAGGGAGAAGACGATTTTCCAAGGGGATGGTGGTGGTCAAGATTCTTTCCCAGGGGGATGGCACCCCACCGCATCCCCCCTTCAACCCAAGCCCTGGTCCTGATCAAATGAAACAGGAGCAGAAGTGAAAGCTGACCGATACGAGAATATTACAATGTGGAGTGCACAGCGTGAAACTGTGTGAAAATAGAGGGCTGCGTCGTCTCCCGATTAACCACGACCCTTCAGCCGTCTCTCAGACGCTTTTACACCTCAGAAATCATTAAACCCCCGGCTTTAAGGGCATGATAAAGCAAACAAATGGCTCATAATTGCACCGGTAATAAGGACACGGGGTCATTAACGCCGCTATTTATTTCCTGTGAAATAAGCAGGCGGCGGACCCCTTCTCATTGTGCCGGGGATGACTTATTGTCTTTGGCAATACCCCGACAGATCCTTGTTCCTTTCTCGGGCTTATCCTCAAAGCCCTCCTCTCCGGCTTCTCATTTGTACTGCTTTATTAAAGCGCCTCGGCTCCTGAGCCCCTGCTACAGTGTATCGGCTCAACCGCCATCCTCCCTCCACAACTTTCATTTCATCACCCTCCCCGTTCCCCATGCACGCACCCGTACCCCCCCCCCCCCCCCCCCCCTCCATAATACACAAAGAACGATACCAGAACGGCGGATAGCTGTGAGCAATTTCATCAGTCGCATTACAGACTATATTATCTGCCATATGGTACGGGGATAGTGGGCGCTCAGGAATTATCTGGAAATACTGAAATATAAGTTAGACTTTATTTGAGGGAAATTCGGTGAAAGCAGAAATATAAGTTTAACTTTATTGGGGGATATTCAGTGGTTCATTTGTGCTGGGAAAGTCTGATCGAAATTGTGGAGGCATGTGCTGCTTTTTAAGAGTGGGAAAGTCGTGCAAACCACACAAAAGAGGCGGGTAACCCATTTTAGGATAAAAGAAGAATGCTGACCGTTTACTAATCAGCGTCCCCGAGTATAACAAAGCCCTGAGTGATTACCTCTAAATATAAACTCTCAATTCACACACAACAATGGTCCTGTTTTACTTGAACACTGCTGGTAAGCAGCAATGTATGCCGACCAACTGGGTCCTCTGAGTAAGGCCACATGGGTCGACACAAATCTTTAAAAAGATGTTTCTGACCTGTTCTGGAAGGTTTACACCTCTCTTATGTCAGCGGTACTGAAGAATAGCTAACCCATGAGCGAACAAGCAAAAGTCATAGTACATTACAGTCATTTAGCTGATCCTTTTATCCAATGCAACATACAGTTGATTAAGCTAACCAAGGGCCAATCTCCCCTGGGAGCAATGTGGGGTTAAGGGCCTTGCTCAAGGGCTCAACAGCAATGGTGTTCTTGCTGTGGCTGGACTGGGGCTTGGGCCACCAACCTCAGGGGTCCCAGTCATGCACTTTAGCCACTAGGCTACAGGCTGCCCCCACTGTGTGAATGAAGGAACCTGACTCCAGCTATCACATTTTAGTTTAAGCAAGCTTCCCTTTCCCTTTCCCCGGTTTTTCTGAAACCGCCAGCGTCTCACAGGCAGCTGGAGAATGTTCCGGATTGAGGGCCCTCCAAGGCCAGGCTCAGACACGCCGTTTTATGTAGTCCAACGCGGCAGCTAATCGTGCTGACGGAGAAAGATATGTCTACATCTTGCATCATTTTGAGGGTTTTTTTTTTTTTATTTCCAGTCTGAGAGGTTGCTTGCTCATCCTGCGAACTTGTTGTGAGAGGCCTGTGAGCCATCAGAAGGCCTGCGATGGCCTCCTCCATACTGCAGGCTGGTGTGGGTGAGTGTCACTAGTCCAGACTGGGCATGCTCTGAAAAGAGACAGCGAAACTCTCTCTGGCATCTGTCCTTCAAGCGTTAGTGACATGTCTGCCAGGTCCCATTTTGTTTCCGTAGCGACCAACACCCGCATTCCATCTGCCAACCCGAAAGTGACTGTAGCCCATTGGATGACCACACCCCCGTGGTCTAATTGGTCCTTTATGAGGTAACAGGAGTTGACATGGACGCTGCATGTAAAACAGGGCAATATGCTGCAGCGGATTTCATCATGCCGCCAGGATTTAACGGTGTACACACACGCACGCGCGCACACACACACACACACACACACACACACACACACACACACACACACACACACACACGCACAAGCACACACAAACACACATACACACACACGCACATGGACGCTTGCTTAACAGTTCAACACACACTGCACAAATTTTTGGTCAGTTTTACTTGTATTTTATTTTTTTTTCAACTGCACAAAAGGCATAATTTATACAAGTAAAGGAGCCCTTCAAATACACCATTCTTACCATGTCAGCTCTCTCCTGAGCCATCAGTCAACAGCTTAAAGAGCTAAGTGCTAAATCTATATTCAATATTGAGTTAAGCCATTCACAGAGGCGAACTTCAAACTCCTCACAAATAAGAAACAATCTCATTACGCGGGTCTTTCATATTAGGTTTTTCTTCACCAACGTTACCACAGCATTGTGTAGGGAACTGAAATTCAGTCAGAGCTCATAGCGAAAGCATCTGATGTGCTAGCAATAAGCATGTTAGTCATGGATAACACACAATAATAAAAGTAAAGGGAAAAGTTGTTTTATGTTTTTAAAAAAATCTGCTTGCGTTTGCAGTTTGTTTTGGTTTTTTTTTCCACAGGCCGATCTCACAGACTACACAGATATATAAATAAATCTCACCAAAGGCAAACAAATTCATCTTTTTTTTCTTCCCGAGGCTAAGTCATCATTGATTTTCATTTTCTTTTGGCATAAATACGAATGACATTTTTAAATATCCCCTGCAATCGATATGCTTTAATTCATTAGCGAATAGAACTGTCAACAAGCAGTGGACTGTAGGGGCCCTCAATGGACAAGGGCCCAGAAAAAGTCGTCCGTGTACCTGCCTGACCTCCTGCCACAACATAAAGGTGTAGGAATAGAGCGAGAGAGAACGAGAGAGAGAGAGAGAGAGAGAGGGAGAGAGAAAGGGAGCAATAGAGAGAGAGAGATTATAGAGAAAAAAACAGCTTTCATTCTTCTGTATAACCCCCCAGCCAATTTTTCCTCCTCAGTCAGCTTAAGTCCATTTACACGGCTGC
Organism: Albula goreensis; assembly: GCA_022829145.1. Taxonomy (NCBI): domain Eukaryota; kingdom Metazoa; phylum Chordata; class Actinopteri; order Albuliformes; family Albulidae; genus Albula; species Albula goreensis. Next base: position 5,501,529 of record CM040759.1, on the reverse strand, counting down.
TAAATCTGGCGAGACAGGTATTGAAGGGATGGAGCATTTTATTCCTGTTGTTGTACACCCGTTGCACACAAAAAGATATCTACACCTCGGGCCAGAGAATGAATGCGGTCCGCTTTTTGTGTGTGTGTGTTTGTGTGTGTGTTTCAGTGGGTTAGTGTGTGTATGTAGACGTCCATGCACCCATGTGTATATGTATGAGTGTTTGTGTGTGTGTGTGTGTGTGTGTGTGTGTGTGTGTGTGTGTGTGTGTGTGTGTGTGTGTGTGTGTGTTTTCCTTCTTTTTCTTCCCACCTCACTCTCTTCCACCATTTATTTGTGCCACCAGCAATATTCACTCAAATACACAAATAGAATAGACAGACAGGCCACGGTCGGGGGGATAAAAAAACAGCTCTGTTTCTTTTCTTTTGCTTTTAAATTACATTCAGTTTGTTTTACTCACTCACCAGTTATTTACAGCAGTAATGGTCCATGACAATACACGCAGAGGCAGAAATAAATCTCCAGTCAAAGACGGCAAATTTGCGTGTTCCACAGGTGCTACTGAGTGGCAAACCCTCGGATGGCCTTCACGCTCTCTATAACTCTCCCTCCCTCCCTCTCGCTCTCTCTCTCTCTGTCTGACCCAAGAATAACATCTCTTGCCAAACGGCCGTGTCGTTTCGGCAGTGTTTAGACTTCGCTACAGCTTTTGCGGTGCTGTCCTGGGAGGGGATCTGTGTGGGCCATGACCCCAACCTGACTCTGGTGATTTTACTGGCCGACCCAGCTCCACTAAAAATACCAGAGCAGCGACTACAATAATTTAACTTCAAAATTACGTTTACAAATTAAGTTTTGAATACCCAACACGACATGGGTAGTAGTGCTACTATATTTATCACTTTGCCAGACGATCCGTCTGCTACTTGAAGCACTACATTGTCAATCTCCCTCCCTCCAGTACGGCACTTAACATTATATTGCAGGTCTATGAAACGACTGTTACCTTTGGTAGTGATACTTGTAACTTGCTAATGCCTCTGCTTTGTTTGGCCTAAGCCTATTGCATGCACTTTTGTAAGTTGCTCTGGATAAAAGCATCCACTAAATGCTTAAATGAAAATGACCCCCTCCGGGTGTCTCTTCACGGGCCAGTGAGTGGATGCAAAGCATCAAAGCTAGTTCCATCCTGCTCATTGTCCAGGCTCTCTCTCTTTCACCAGCTCCTGGGAAACCACAGAATTCAGTGGGCATTAAATGCACTGTTTCTCCAAAACCCAACAAAAACACCCCTACCCTGCTGCTTCAACACTTCTGATTCCCACTGTCCCTCTTTTCCTCTTTTCTTTCATTTTATTCTTTCCCTCTTTGTTTCTCATCGCCTTGTTGCCATTTATCCTCTCTCTCTCTCTGTCCCTCTCCTCTCTCTCTCTCTCTCCCTCTCTCTCTCTCTCTCTCTCTCTGTGTTATTATTAAAATACATTTCCAATAAAGGGAACACACTTGCTACTGGCGACACAGAGCTGTTTAGCAGGTAACGGGGGACTGTCGAATTCCCATCGATCTAGGGGCCTCTCCTCGATCATTATTCACCCCCCGCCCACCCACCGTTCCCCCCGTCTCCATCTCCACACAGGCAAGGGGCGTGGGGGGGGGCACTCTGCACACTGCACAGCATCAAAACAAATAAATCTGCCTGGGATGGGGGAAGGAGACAGAAAGAGAGTGAGAGAAGGAGGGAGAGAGAGAGAGTGAAAGAAAGAGAGGGGGAGAAAGAGTGAGAGAGGAAGAGGGGGTGAGAGAGAGGGAGGGGAAAAGAGAGAACGGTAGAGAGAATGCCCGTGAGACAGACGTGTAGGTGGTAGGTGTAGGTAGAGGAAAAGAGACAGAGAGCAGCACAAAAAGAGGAAGTGCTTCATCTTTTCCTTCCTCCTGAGATGGAGCATCACCATCACCTTCTCCACTTCCCCACCCAATCCCAGAATCTGCCTCCATACTACCCTTCTCCACTTCCCCACCCAACCCCAGCATCTGCCTCCATACTACCCTTCTCCACTTCCCCACCCAACCCCAGCATCTGCCTCCATACTACCCTTCTCCACTTCCCCACCCAACCCCAGCATCTGCCTCCATACTACCCTTCTCCACTTCCCCACCCAATCCCAGCATCTGCCTCCATACTACCCTTCTCCACTTCCCCACCCAATCCCAGCATCTGCCTCCATACTACAGCTCCTGCTGCTGAGTGCTCAGCCCTGCCTCCAAGGAGACACTGAAGGAGAGGTTAGGGAGAGAAAGGAAAGTTTTTTTGCTTGACTTGAGAACAAGGAAGAGATCAGGACACGATTGGAGAGTGCAGAAGGTCCAGTAGGCAAAGGAGGCAAACAGAGGTGAAGAAAGACTTAGGGTTTGAATTTGAGGAACAGATGTTCTTAGGCGTGTCACTATTTTTCAGAGGCTCAGACACAACCTGTGCCGTGTTCACGGTTTGTTTTTGTCTAAGATCGGGGAGCTCGGGAACACATAGGGCAGTGTGGTGGGTAGGCACAAGATTCTGGAAGCCCCTTCCCATTGTTCTAGATTAACAATGTCCAAAAAGAGGGCTGCTGCCTTTTATCAACATACAAGCACACGCGATCACACACACACACACACACACCTAAACACACACACACACACCAGGCCTCAGGCTTCCCAGTGTCCTTACCTCACACACATCCGGCCACCAACTGATGGCAAATGAACCAAGAACTTCCAGGTAGAATTTTCTACAACACTACATATCCTGTCATTTATGGCAGCTGCATAATTTATTCATCCTCACTCAAATATTCAGTACTGGCAAGAGCCACAGTTATATTGCATGCTAGCTAGTCATACGTTTTTTTTTTTTTTTTTTTGTCTGTTTTTGTTTTTAAACAAATAATATATTATGTGTCCACTCTGAAGTGTTATCTGTTCACTCACACGTCATGGTCCAGGAGAGTTTCCTCTGTTTCCAGCTTATATGTTTGGCACTTACACAAACAGGAGAGCAGAACATAGTGCTGAGATCCATACCAGCAGCCTAAAGCATAAAGCTGCCAGCTCATGGCATGCATTCGTTCCAACACACCCTAATGAAAGGAGCCAAACATTCATCTGCATTCAAGAATGGAGTTCCTTGTCAATGCTTGTACGATTCGTGGATCCTTCGTAACGCGCCCTCTGAAGGTGCCCCGGTGTGTTGTGTTCTGAATCTAGAACCTTCTGTTTACACAACACACAAAAAAAAAATCTCTCTTTTCATCTAGTGGGAAAAGTGAGATATTTTACCCAATTTTCTCCAGTGTAAATGACCCCTTGGTAAGGAGAGAGGTTTTCCGTTCAGCGCAAATGCTTGTTTGTTTGTTTGTCTTTTTTTTACGTTTCCAGGCACGGAGTTTCCTCCGCTGTGATCAGCCTGAGGGAAAGGGGAGACTTGGGCTCCTGACGATTGAGCTCCCCGATCGAGTTCAGAGCCAACTTAACTCAAGATATCTTCCTCACCCAGTCTGCAAACAAAATCTATCCCAGCATCCTCTGTTAAACAAAGTGCACAGCTTCGATTTTTCTTTGAGATCCTTTTCTCTTTTTTAACCTGTAACTCGTAACCTGTATTCCAAATTTAAGCTTTCGCTGCAGCGCTATACTTAGAGGAACCTCTAAACCTTCACACTCAAAAAAGCTAATGCTGACAAATCAATCGACTTAAGTTTTGAACACAACACTTTACGGACCTTTTGCAAGTGATGCAGGGTTAGAATTTCAGCACAGATCACCAAAACAAACGGTAAGCTAGGCTGGAAAGGAAACGACACACATCCGCATCTCTCTTCTGAAGAAAATAATATTATTTTCAAATTTTTATCGACACCATGTTTTTTTTCAGGCAGCAAGTGTTTAGAGGCGATATCTTAGGTCAATCAACAGGCTTCCAGGGACCTCAGGCTTGAGTTTCCCAGGGTTTTTCAGCTTTGTAATTTCTAACTCTAGACTTGTAATACAGTTTTATGTCAGGAATGCACGTATAAATATATATGTGTATGAGAGAAGCTTAGACGTGTGCGGGCGAGGCGGACAGAGGAGACTTATCCGCTAACTCTGAGGGAAGCTGCGCCGTGCTGTAAGCGGGCGTGTTTGATGTCAGACGGAAGGACTAAAATAATAAAGCGCGGGCCGCTTCTCGGCGGACGTTTCCCATTAAAATCAGGCCCACGAAAATCTACTCCTGCAATTTCCCCTACGGTGACACTTTATTGATTCGGTCCTCCCCTCCCTTTATTAAACCAGTTAATTCCGGCGCACACCGCACACCCGCCTCTATTTCGGAGGGAGAGGGAGCGAGAGAGACTATGCTACAGGACTGCTGCCTCGATTTTCAATACACCTGCACCAGAGGTATCGTCTGTGTCCAGGAGGTAGATGAAAATGAGTCTCCCCCCCCAATCCTTTCTGTACCTACACCTGTGGCCCCCCTCCCTCACTGAGACCACCCGGCAGTAACAGCTCCCCTGTCCATGTTAGTGTTCGGCCCCCAGGGATGCTGAGCCCCCCATTGACGGACCGCCAACGTTGCGCACAATCAATAACACAATAAGCACATGGGCGATGCTAATAAATGAGTCAGGCCTAGCCTGGGCCGACAGCCTCGGCCTGAGACTGCCTTAGCGGCGCGGCGGGATTAAACCACATTAGAGAGAGAGAGAGGGATGAGAAAGGGAGAGAGAGAGAGGGATGAGAAAGGGAGAGAGAAAAGAGAGAGAGGGAATGAGAGGGGGAGAGAGAGAGAGAAAACAGAGAGGGAGATAGAGAGAGAAGAGAAGGAGAGGGAAGAGAGAAAGAGGAAGGGAGAGAGAAAAGAGAGAGGGAAAATGAGAGAAGGAGAGAGAGAAAACAGAGGGAGACAGAGAGAGAAGAGAAAGAGAGGGAAGAAAAGAGGAAGGGAGAGACAAAAGAGAGAGAGGGAATGAGAGAGGGAAGAGAGAGAGGAGAATGAGAGGGAAAGAAAGAGGAAGGGAGAGAGAAAAGAGAGAGAGTGAATGAGAGAGGGAGAGAGAAAACAGAGAGAGGTAGAGAGAGAAGAGGAGAGAGGAAGAAAAGAGGAAGGGAGAGAGAGGGAATGAGAGAGAAAAGACAGAGAGAGGGAGTGGAAATGAGAGAGGTAGAGAAACGAGAGGGAGAGGGAAGGAGAGAGCGAGAGAATGAAAAGACAGAGAAGGAGAGGGAGGAAAGAGAGGCGGAGGGAAAGAGAGAAGGAGCGAGGGAGAGAGGCAGAGGGAAGAAGAGAGGGAGAGAGAATCAGAGAGAGAGCTAGAGGCCTCGGCTACAGCTGGGCCCTGCTGCTGTCACGTACTTTGTTGGTTTTCATCCTCAGTGAAAACCCTTCCAGATCGCCCGTGTGTTTCCCTTCCGCCAACACAAAGCGAGAAAAAAGAGCGTTTGACAAAACAAAAGCAAAGCGAGGCATGCGCGGCCTCCTGACTCCAAGCCATCAGATTACCGTCCCCCCTCCTGGCACTCCGCAAATTCAGCGGAGCCTCCATATGGCCACTGGCAAGAGAGGGGGAGAGAGGTTATTGGGACATTGGTGTGTGCGTGAGTGTGTGCGTGCGTGTGTGTGTGTGTGTGTGTGTGTGTGAGTGAGTGTGTGTGTGTGTATGTGTGTGTGTATGCCAAGATGTTTACGTGAGTGTGCGAGTGTGTGAGTGTATGTTGTAAGGTTGTGAAAAGGCATATGTGTCAATGTATGTGAGAGCAAGCATGTATATCTGTACTTGTGTATGTAGTGCCAAGATGTGTGCAAGCATAGCACTGCGCATGCGTGTGTGTGTGTGTGTGTGTGTGTGTGTGTGTGTGTGTGTGTGTGTGTGTGTGTGTGTGTGCGTATGTGTGAGATTTTGAGTATAACTGTGTGACTGAGTTTGTGTGGTTGTGTGTGAGTGTGAGTATAACGGTGTGAGGGAGTGTGTGTGTGAGTGTGACTGTGTGTGTCAGTGTGTGTCTCGGTGTCGTGGCGAGCCTTGGGGCCAGGTGGTGGCACAGACTCTGACTGTCACACAGATCTGTCTTAGCCTTCGGGGTGGCAGCTGGACGGATACCCCCCCCCCCCCACCTCCTCGTTCCCCATCCACACACACCCCCAAGTCAACCCCCCCTCCCCCACCTGGAGTCTTCACTCCTGACTGCCAGCCCCCGGCCCCCAAAACCCTCCTCCAACCCCCACTACATCACATGATCTTCACCCTTCCACCATCGAGCGACAAAATTCACTGTAACCTCAACCAGCAGAACAAAAAAAAAAAAAATAAAAAGTAAAATAAACCCAGATAAGCTTTGCCCACATCGGCAGGTTCTGCAACCCATCCTGCATTTTCACTGCAAAAGTCTTTTGAATGCAATTATCGCATTCCCCCTCAACACTGGAGGCTCACATCTCTCAATTATCATTTTATTCAAGGGTAATTTAGCCTCCCATAAAGAGGGGATGTAGAGAGAGAGAGGGGGGGAGAGAAAAAGAGAGAGAGAGAGAGAAAGAAAGAGGATGGTAATTGGGTGAGGTTTAAAGTGATGGAGTCACAGGGGGGTTTATGAGCTCCTCCGTTGACACGGAGCAGAAAATACGATGCAGATCACCCCTTTTTTCACCGAAGGTGTGACCCAGGCCATGATCATGGCTGAGCCGACCGTTCCCGCAGCCCGGGTTCCTCCTGTCGGGAAAACTGGGGCAAACCCGGGGGAGCGGCTCCACGGCATTATGGAAACGGCATCGGCGGGGTGAACTTCCCACACACCGGGCGAACGCTGTTCTCCCTGAGGGAGAAACATTAAAAGTAGACTGTGGGCAGGAATAGGATTATGGGTAAAGTAGTAGAGAGGAGAGATAACATAAAGAAAAAAAAAGTTTTTTAAAAAAAAGAAATAAGATTTAAATACAAGGGTTTAGCTCATAAGAAAATCTCCACAGGGGAACGTGGCACCCTCGCTCACTCACTAATTAAACACGGTTATGTACTAAAAAAAAAACTTTGAGAGAAGAAGGGGCAAAATCCACCTGAAAGGAGCGATGCGGATTAAGGTGCGTCTTGCGTTTACGCTGAGAGACAGCACATCAAAGCCTGCGTTGTTATTCCTCCGCTACGAGCGCGGCTTATGAAATGATTTCCCAAGCAGCGAAGGAGAAGTGTGCGTGGCTGTCTCCCTAATTGAGTGAGCATACAGTTAACAAATTAAAACAATTATATCTGCAGGCAAGGAGGTTGCTGGACCATGAACAGCACAACAACAATATGGAAAGTATTTCAGTGAGACATGAAAACTAAACTATAAAAAAAAAAAAAAAAATCTGAAAAAGACAAACGGCAGGAAAAGAATATGGCTTGCGACTTTGTTTGCTTGACGGCGCTTGCGAAAGAGACACACATCACTTCTGCTGACTCCCCACAAGACAAAAGGCCTCCTTCATCTTTGGCTATGAGTATTTGTTTATTTCTTTGTGTGTGTGTGTGTGTGCGCGTGTGCAAAGCTTGATCCTGGGCCCATAAACAGCTCAGTCCTCAGAGAAACAATATCCTTTTCACTTTTTTTTTTTTCATTTGGTCTTAAACTCAACCTCTGCCCTCTAATAAAAACGGATGTAAGGCAAAAACTAATGACTCTTCATCAGTGAGGCAGAAGAGGAAATGCAGGAAGCGGACAGACAGGTCAAGTCACCGTGCCTAATTCCTTATTAATGATGTGAACAGGGAGCCAGCCGTCTGCCTTTCGCTCTCCGTCATTTCATTCAGGGCCACGTTTTTGGGGTTGCAAGAGACTGCCCGACTGCCAAGCTACGCGGGGGGGTGCTGGAGAAAAAGCCGTGCAGCACAAACCATGTCGGAAGGTTACGTAAGCCTCCATCGCCCATCCTGCCCTCCACTATCAAAAGCATACTGTTGGGTTAGCTATAGAATCAGCTATAGAATTGGCTGGGTTAGCATTAGCTAAATTACTATAATACTGGCTGGGTTAGCGTTAGCTGAATTATTGTAAACGGTAGCTGGATTAGCGTTAGCGCCAGCCCAATTTCTGCGCACAGTCATGGCTCTCATCTGATATCTCTTATGAATAAACTATCGGCTGTTGGCGCATCCTTTAATAAGTTTACCATCTGTTAACCCTCCCCCAACACACCCCACCCCACTACCGCACCCCCCCACCTTCCCCCAAGCCCCCTGCCTATGTACCACTTCCTCTTCCACTCTCGCTAATCTCAACAGCCAGATAGCAAGATCATTAGATAGCCGCTTTTGCTCTCTCTATCTCTATCTCCATCTCTCTCTCTCTCTCGGTACATTTTTCTTTCTTACTTACTCTTTTCCAATATATGAATTAGCATGTAATCGTGTGGAGTGATGTGAAAGTGCCGTTTTTTATCTGCATTTTGATTTTATATGGGTTCTCTAATGACTCAATAAAGGTGGGCTGAAATTTAAATAATCTCCCTTTCTCTCTCTCCCTCTCTCTAACACATGCACATGAGTGCACACACGTGCACACACACACACACACACACAGGCATACATACATTAATCCACCATTAACACACCTAAGATATCCAGTGTTGTGACACAGCACCTTTCAGACAGACTGATGGGAGAGTTGGGGACGGGTCCAATGCATGTCTCACTGTTGGCGAACAGTGGCCGAAGGGTTGTTGGGTTCATGACATCACCCCCATTCTACCCACAACGCACCTCTTCCATGCCCAGCATCCCCTGGCCATTGCCCTGTCCCTGCCTCTGACCACATTCTGGCAAAGACTGCAGCACCCAGATTCATTTCCGGCAAGTCCCAGTTTCTCACTGATGTGGTATGACTTTGCCCAGCCTCCTGGAATCGGCTTTGCTTAATATACTGATGCGCCAGCCACAACTTCTGACCAATCAGGAGGCTCAGCGGTTGGCTGAGTTAAATTATATACCAATCCAGCCAACCAAATCCAGCATAAGAAATCTGATGCCGCTGGTCAAGATTGCATGGATCCTATTTAACTGAGCTATTCAGGCAGACATTGAGTATCTGGAGTACCAAATCTGAACAGAAGAAATAGTGAAGGGCTGAAATGGGGAGAAATGGCTGCAGTCATGGTGGTGTCTCAGCACTGATCTATGTCTTTAGATTTCAATGGATAAGCTTAGGAAATGGACAGAGAAAACCTGATCCTGGATCATTTCTCATACTTAAGAGATACTTTGAAAATATCAGCTCAGGACTCCATCTCACTGTCTTCTCCGGGCTCATTTCCCATGATGCACCAGTAGAAGCTTCAGCTGA
>CM040759.1:5462214-5487214 GCA_022829145.1 Albula goreensis | reverse complement strand
CAGGACTCTGGGTAAAGCAGTGCAGTTCCCTGTCTGCTCTCCTTTGTGACTCCATGCTGATAGAGCCACATTCTGTTCCAGCAAATGTACAGTATCCTCAGTGGATATCATGACATTTTCCTTTTTACAAAACTATAGCCTGCTTTATAACAATATTATGGCTGTGGATGTGTGATAGGACTACGCGTCTGTGTGTTTTTCAACGTGTGTTTGTCCACGTGGATGTGTGCTCAAGAGTGAGTGTATGACTCTGTGTGTGTGTGTGTGTGTGTGTGTGTGTGTGTGTGTGTGTGTGTGTGTGTGTGTGTGTGTGTGTGTGTGTGTGTGTGTGTGTGTGTGCATGCAAAAATGTTTGTGTGTGTGTGTCTGTATATTCATACATGTGCATGCGTGTACATGTGAGTGAGTGTGTGAGTGCATGTGCAGGTGTGTGTGTGTGTGTGTGTGTGTGTATTCATGCTGCCGGGATTCTGGAGAAAATCTGCCAGTGATAAGATAATGACAGCTGGTGCTGGAGATGTGAGGCTGCGTTTTTATTGTGGAGAAGAGATGAGCCCCACCGAACAAACTCCTTCTGACACCATGAGAAATGAACATTTCAAACAGCCTTCCCCTAGCCACACAGGGAACGCTGGGGCCCTGCTCTACACAAACAGATAAGGCCTTCACAACAACAGCCGCCTTTTACACAGGAAAAGCGCTCTGTCAGAGCCTCCAGAAGGAGCTCCTCTGATGTGGGAGAAAAGAAAAGAGCGGCGGAGCGGAGAGAAAAGGGAGAGAAGGGGAACGAGAGGGGGAAGAGAGAGAGCTCATCTGAAGACTTTCCTGATATTGAATCAGAGCCGCTACATTCCCCCCGGCGCACCGAAGGCACAAAGCGCCGGGCACCGTCCACAGGAGTCCCCTGCACCCGCCCGGCCTTCGTTCGGCTGCGTTCCCATCAGGCATAGAACAGGAGTACAGAGCCCTGCCCCTACATAGCCACAGGGGTTGCAGGTTTCTGTACAGCTTGTTTTTTTTGGGTTGGAACATAAACCTGGACATCCCATAGCTGTCCAATAGCGAGGGTCCCTACCTCAGCTTTAGGAACCCCTAGCGCAGGTGTGCATAACTCCAGCCCTGGGGGGCCAGGTGTGCATGTTGGCTTTTCGTTGTGCGTCAGCGTCAACACTAAAGACGGTCTAAAGCCATGGGCCTCACTGTGCCCATTTTTCATTTTCACCTGAAATCCAACGACCAGCCCAGAGCCCAGCAGACGGGTGAGGTGCGCTAACTGCGAAATGAGCTGTTTTGTTTTGATTGGCCATTAAGTGCTGGAAAATATCTAAAACCGGCCAATCGCCGCGGCCCTACAGAAACAAGAATGAAGACCACAGGTCAGAAAAGTCTCTCTGAAGAGTACAAACAGCCTAGTGTCCACACAACCTTGTAGCAGAGGTTTAAGCCGACTGCCGACAGAAAGAACATCACAAAAAACCAGCGTACACAGCCCTCCTCCAGGACCGGGGCTGCGGACGACGGATCTGAACTCTAAAGATTCTCACTAAACATTTCATATACCCTGGTGTCCACGCTACCTGGTTTCAAAGGCCTGAACTGGCAGCTGAATGAAAGGAAATCACGAAAAAGACCTGCAGACATTGCGGCTCTCCAGGACTGGAGCTCTGCATTGCTGCCACGAAGCAAAATGTGGGAAAGAAAGGCTGAGAAGGAAAGAGGAGCAGTAAGACTGGAGGAATACCCTGGTGAGACCACACCCCAACACATGGCATTCATTCCCCAGTTATTTCTCAGACGCCACTTGTGCTCAGGGGTCAGAGGTCATCAAAAAAGGGCATGTAGTAAATCCTCGTACCTAAATCGCGTGAGACTTTGCCGTAATCGCTTGCACGAAATAGCCCGATCGACCTCCACTTTGCACTGGTCATGTGACATATAATTATGGGATGTTTTTTGTATTTAACACCTCCCTCACCACCCCCACCCCCTTCCCCCCCCCGCTCCTGACACAGAAGCATGCAACGCACGCTCGTCTCCCATCCACATCCCTGTACATGCGGTAATCTGATTCTGGATTTAACTGGATTACACGTGAGGTTTCCCAGGGACCGGGGAGGGTGGAAAGTGCCTATTACAAAAGAGCCAACAGGAATAAGCAAGTTATTTGAGGGAGGATTTTCTAATTCAGTGGCAATACGCTGGGAGAATTTACAAGGGATTTCAGTCTCTTTGAGGCCTGCCAGCTGTGTCTCTCACACTGTCTATGGGGTGGGGGTTGGGGGGATATACTGAAATATAATGTAAACCTAATCATGAATATACTACGAAATATCTGAAGGCCTGCACTTATGTGTATATTTTGTGTATTTGCCTTTCCCAGGGAATATGTTTTACTTTAATATTGAGGGCGGAACTTCACTTGAAACAAAATATATTAAAATGCATAATATATGAACAAGAAAATCACAACAGAGCAATGCTGAGATTGATATTGCGGTGGTGCCCTAAGAACCCAAAAATGTTACCTGGACTCAGCAGGATGTGTTGACCAGCAGTATGTGGGTTCAGTGCTTAGAGTTAAGCTGCAGGATGTGGGTTCAGTGCTTAGAGTTAAGCTGCAGGAAGTGGGTTCAGTGCTCACAGTTAACCAGGAGGATGTGGGCTCAGAGCTTAGATTTAACCAGCAGGATTTGGGCTCAGAGCTCATAGTTAGCCGGCAGGATGTGCCCACAGATCTTAAGACTTAACCAGCGGGACGTGGGTTCAGTGCTTAGAGTTAGTCAGCAGGATATGGGCTCAGTGTTCAGCGTTGACCAGCAGCATCTGGGTTCAGTTCTTAGGACTGACTTTAGTTTAATCCTCCCTCAGGCTACAGCCTACTGTAGGTCACTTCTGTTCTGATCATTATGTGTTCCTGTATAAGATGTTCTTTGCTGCCATTACATGTATGTCACCACTATTATGTATGATGTAACATCCTTTCTCCAACTACTATGTGCTTGTTTGCTCTGAACTGCTGTATTGATATTGCTCTTATTGTTACATGTCACATAATTGTACCTCTTTCTTCACCAGCCGAGGAACTGAAGATGAGAGGCAGCTCTCTGGCACTCTTATGTTAGCTGGTGAGTGTGTGGAGATGTGTGTCTGTATGCATTATTCCTGCTCAATAAATATAAATAAAATAAAAAAAAAATACGATTCAGCGGGGCTATTGAAAACCGCACTGCAGTGTAATTATGTGGCTGTACATTAAAGAACCATGGAGTGACATATCCAGCAGTCAGAAAAGAAGGCCTGGAGGAACAGCACAGTTTGGTACTGGGGCAATTTGCACACACACATGGTCCATGGTCAGAGTGAAGACTATGGATCGAGGGTCACGATTGGACAGAATCGGGGAGGGGGAGGGGGAGGGGTCTGCATTGGGCGTGAGGAAGAAGAGGAGGAGGAAGCGCGTGATAAATCCTGGTGAAAAGCAGTCCGTTCATGATGAGTATTTGATCGTTTGTGATTTGAGATGTCCCTTCTGAGAGCCGCGGAGCTACCGGCAGCTCAGTCTCTAGACTCATTTATGAAGACAGCCATCCGCTAAGGTCTCAGAATCCGCACGGCACAAAGGGAACAACAAGCTGTCACAAATCACAGCCCCCTGAGCTGCGTCACGCTGCGTCTCATCAGACATTATCGCTGCCAACGCTTAAAGCAGCTCGCCAGGTCATGGAGAAGAGTGAGAGACCCGGAGACTGTCCAAATCCAGGCTTGATCCAGTACCAGATCCAGGTAAAGGTGAGCCTGGTTGGGCTGAATGGGATGTTCTCGTCATTGCATGTTCTCATGCAGTCTCACATAAAACATGCTCTTATGTTATCTCACAGGCCCCAAAAACAAGGCTTTTTAAAAGAGGGGAGGGCGAGGGGCAGAGGTTGAATAACGAGGCCTGCCAACCCCTCACGTGTCAGCTCGTGCCAGCTCACATGTGCATCTCGTTAATATTTCATCTCCACTGCAACCATGGGCGATTCTTTTTCAAAAAAAAAGAAAAAAAGAAAAAAACTTAGCGTTCCTCAGGGATGTTCAAAAGCAGCCAGCTCCAGCCAACTTGGATGGAAGGGAAGGAGGGAGGGAGGTTTTTTCTTTTTTTTTTTCACTTCACTCTTTTAATTACTGCTAATTAAGTTCTCTTCTTTTTTAGTACATTTTCCTTTCTCCACTTGAGCTCCTGTGGTTTTTTCCCCCTGAATTATACCTGAGGAGGAGGTGATGGATGAGTTATTATGAGGAGGAAACAGCCCTAAGGGCAGACGACCGATGGGGTACTTTTATCGCCAGAGATTTCTGGAACATGTTCTCAGCATCCCCCCAAAAAAATACATACTTATTAGACGTCTTGAAGACATTATCCCTTTGGCTGCCGCGCTGCTGTTTTACACCAGCGATTTTATGAATGAGTTTAAGGCAGGAGTGAAAAGTCTGGATTCTGTTTTTTCACACCTGTGTAAATCTGGACTTGGCAACTCCTGTACATTTCATCCCTGCCAGTGAGGGGCTAGACATTATGGCATGAGCTGGGGAAAGGGAGCACATATGTAAAAAAAAAATGTTTAACAGTCTGGCAGTGCATATTCTCACATATATAATGTATAATGAAGCTGACGATGCAACATGCATGCATAAATATGAGTGTATGCCTTGTTTTAACAGCTGTATGCTTTCCAGGCCTTTGAGAGGAGGATAAGACAGTTCGATCAACGCTACCACAGGGCTGTTACAGCCGAAAAGTCTGGGTTCAAAATGAGCAATATTGCAGTCAGAAGTAGTTAAGCGCTGGATTCATATTTAGGAGTATCGCAGTCAGAAAGAGTTTAAACTTAGGGTTTATATCTAGGAGTATCACCGTCAGGAACAGTTTAAACACAAGTTTTCGCATTCAGGAGTATTAGAGTCCAAACAGTTTAAACTCTGGGTTCAAAGCGCTGGGAGTTTCACAGTAAGAGACAGTTTAATCTCTCGGTTCACGTCCGAGACCATTACTGATTCAGTACCAGGGGTGCGAAAAAAAAGTGGCTGAATGACTGAGGCGTCGATGCTCATCTCAGTGCGGCAGTCTGACGGGGACCGACCGAGACAGCGAGGCTGTGGCGTTTGGCATCTCTCTAAGGGCCTCTACCGGATTTCCCCCCTAGATACCGACCCAGTCCTCTCCAGGACTGTTAAAGAGATTGGATAGGGGGGAAAACATTTGGACGCATGGTCCCAGGGGGGCAGAGAGAGAGGAACAGGCTCGGAATTGAACACTCACGTATATGGCTCGAACAAAAGGAACCCTCTCCCCTCCCAAAAAAAGGTCTCCTGAACAAATAGAGCTCCGCCACAAGGCCAGCCACAAAAGCAAAAATAAGAGAATTAACTTTGTCCAAATTTAAAAACAAATAAATCAATACATTTGATGTAAAAAAAATAGGTAAGAGGTCCCCATTTAATTAGCACAGCCATTAATAAAATATGGCATTCTCATTTTTAATTACAGTGTGTGTTTGGAGCCCAAGCGTAAGGTGGCCAATGAATTATACTATAATACAGCAATGGAAAGCAGGGGCTTACCTGAATGTGTGTGTGTGTGTGTGTGTGTGTGTGTGTGTGTGTGTGTGTGTGTGTGTGTGTGTGTGTGTGTGTGTGTGTGTGTGTGTGTGTGTGTGTGTAAATTTGTGCCACTCCAGACAGTCCCCATTTCCTCCTTAAAGGCTGCAGAAGACTACAAAAAGACTGAGCAGGGAGGAAATGAAACACTAATTTCACCTCTAATAGATTAATTGTTCTGAACCCCATTAAAATCTGTTAATTACCCAGGTAGATATACTGGTTAATTAATTACATGTTCACTTTAAAAGAAAAAAAAAAAGACTTAATCCCAGGCCTATTGCAAATTACAAGCTAATCAATCCTGTGAATCTTTGATAGCCTAAAAACACATGCATGTGTGTTTGTGTGTGTGCATACGTGTTTGTGTGTGTGTGTGTTTGATTTTATTTGCTGAATCACACTGCTTTTCTACTGAGTCATGTGTAGGGGGCAGTG
Source organism: Albula goreensis (assembly GCA_022829145.1). Taxonomy (NCBI): domain Eukaryota; kingdom Metazoa; phylum Chordata; class Actinopteri; order Albuliformes; family Albulidae; genus Albula; species Albula goreensis. The sequence goes on along the minus strand of CM040759.1, from coordinate 5,481,136 downwards.
TATTCTCAGCCCAATCTGCCACTACACTCAGCCACCTATGACACTCTGAGCAATTAACACCTCTGAAGCAACTGTAAATATATGCTTATTTGTACTGACAGCAATCTGGTTATTGATGGAGACATTTCTCTCTCTCTCTCTCTCTCTCTCTCTCTCTCTCTCTCTCTCTCTCTCTCTCTCTCTTTCTCTCTCTCTCTCTCTTTCTCTCTCTCTCTCTCTCCCTCTCTTTCTCTCTCTCTCCCATCCCCCCTCTCTCTCGCTTTCTCTCTCTCTCTCGCCCCTCTCTCGCTCTCTCTCTCTCTCTCTGGGAAATGATATGATTCAGAGCAGATAGAATCAGATTGTCTGCCAAACCGTTGCCATAGTACCCACCTGAGTGCCGGATGACGCTCAGGGCTCAGAGGGGTCTGGCCATCGCGGGGAAAGTCAACCCCCAGATGATAAGGTACACCCTTATAAGGGTTTGTTTAATGAAAAACAAGAGCGATGTTTTAATAATGACATTCAGTGCTCCACACACTTTCTTCTCATTTGTTGCTCTTTGGTGAACACTATGTGTGCCATTTTTTTTTTTTTTTTAAACTTGCACTGCACTGTCATGTCATTCACACTTCCGTAATAAAAAAAACAACAACATTTTTTATGACCATCTATCCATATTTTGTGGGTCTGACAGTTTGGCCCATCCATGCAATGCCCTTGTGAATTTGGAAGGGTACATTCAGTGTGTTCTCCAGAACACACTTTCTCAGTTATTGCTTGTTTTTTTGACTTAAAAGTCTACCTGCTGCTTATCTGCAAGAGGATGGGACAACTTGTGCAGCCTTCGCAAGCACATAGAGGCCCACAGGAGGCGCCACTGAGCGACAAGGTGGCGAATACTCTCCTAAGTGAAATAGTTGCAGTGGACTAAATGACCACTGTATAAGCTGGTACTTTATCTTAATGCGCCTCCTTACATGGTCTTTTACATCAAACACAAGATCAGAACTGACAGCGCACATAGCTAAACACAACAAACGAGAGGAGGAAAGCTGTAAAACACGACACACAAGCATAAATTACACTGCAAAGCGAACATTAGAATACATTTAAGGATGCGAGTTCCTTAGTGTATGGCGAGAGTGGGAGGGAGAGACAGAGAGAGAGGGATGGGGAGAGAGAGAGAGAGAGAGAGAGAGAGAGAGAGAGAACAAGCTTCACTCAGGTGAAGTTTGAGTGAGTAATGGTGGCAGAGCATATCTGGAAGCTGAACTTGTTTAAGAAGCTGTCTCCCAGCTGCCAGGCTGCGTCGGTACCGGAGGGGGTGAAAATACGAGCCGCTGTCCGCCCACATTAAATATTACACTTCGCTCCACAATCAGGTGTTCCGTCGTTTATAATCCCCCTCCCCCTCCCCCACCGTCTCCTCTCTCGCTTCCTCCCCCTTTTTTTATTTAGAAGACGGAGTAAATTTTCCAGGCCCGTCTCGGGACTTTATTCATCTGCTGTGGGCTCCCAGGGGTACAGTCTATCGGCTGTGGGGTGGGGGCGGTGGTTGAGGGGAGTTGGGGGGGAGAATAAAGAACTTGTTGACCTTGCGCCTCTGAAAAACGGTGTGTCTATGCCGCCTGGTTACCAAGTGGCCCCCGTGTTGCCGGGGCGATGCCAATGCAGACCACGGTGTCTGGGGGGGCTCATCGGGCTCATCGGGCACGCAGGACAGGGTCCCCGCATCACTTCCTGTCGGTGGCCAACGCAGTGAGTCTGGGTGCGAGGGGGGTGGGGATGGGGGGGTTGTGGGGGGGGTGAGGGGGAGATGAATCACGCTCCCACCTCGGTGGATCTGTCAGGGTGGAGAAGCTCAGGGAGCCGCGGGGGGCGTCTGTAACGGACATCCGTCAGCACTGAGCCCCTCACCGCGGCTCCGCCTGTCACAGCTTTAAATATCGCTGTGAAAAATACACATACAAGATAAAGCACACACAGCCTATGGAGCTTAAGCAGCTATGCTTAGTCGCCATTGGGCAGTCCAAATTGGGGAATAAAAGAAACAGAGATAGAAAAAAAAAAAGGAACAAAATTAAACTGTGTAGCCAAGTAGCATTCTGTAATAGGTACTGGGGTCAGCCTAAAATCAACTATATCTGCCATATCCCACTTCACTGCTGGCCTCCAAATACTGCGACCCTCCCAAACTACCAGGTGAACAGCAGTCTCAGCTTAACTCTGTCGGTCTCTATCAGGGCACCTGGAAGGTATGCCATTTCTCGGTGATATAGCAGGGTTATTGGTGCTTTCAGGTTTCCAAGGGTCGATCTGGTTCAGGAAATCAGAAAAACACTCAAATACACGCCATGTTAATGGACACAGGGCCTGAGCCATGTTGCTCGCAACACGGACGCTATCCAGCGAGCGACTCCTCTCTCACCGTCCCTCCCGTCTCCCGTGCCGATAATTCTCATTTTGAGTGACAGGAGGGGGCGGCCAATGAACCGCCACAGAGCTCCCTCCCCTCCCCTCCCCTCCCAGCAACTCGAAAAGGAGGAGGGCAGAAGGTTCATTTAGAAAATTACACTGCGCTACCTATTGTCAGCATGTTCTCGTTAAGGAGGAATTCCACAGCAATTAAAGTCAGCCTCTACCCCCAGTCAAACCCCCGCCCCCTTACCTTTGCCGTCCAATCGGTTTGTACTGCTCAAATTTACAGTATGACCTGCTTGTAGGATGAATGAGATTAAGTAAAAGCGAAGCCTGTATTAATTTGAAAACTGGATGAGAAAACCCAAGGCCATCTTTCATCATAAATGAAGCTGAATTACCGACAGAAAAGTCTATAGACTGTCTGATCTCATCGATGGCACAGATAGAGCTCCCTCACTCTGGGAGTCAGTCAGAGCAGTGCTCTCTGCCTCAGTCTTTACACACACACACACACACACACACACATCTATACACACACACACGCACACTCACACATACTCACACCAAATCAATAAATGCACACACACACACACACACACACACACACACCAAATCAATAAATGCACACACACACACACACAGTCACCACAGAAAGTTCAATGAAATATTGACACAGGCAGTGACAGGCAACTAAAAAAGTCATATTCAGTTAGAATGCACTTATATTAGCATCCTCTATGACTCATACACACACACACACACACATGCACAATTACACATACACACTTATCAGAATCTTATATGAGTCATGCACACACATGCACACATATATACACAACCCCACTTATTAGCATCTTGTATGCCTCTATGACTAATACACACACAGACACACACACGCACACACACGCACACTCTCACACACAGACACACATACACACACGCACATACACACATGCATGCACGCACACACACGCAGCCCTTGGGGGTCACACTCGACGTGCGGGTGTCCTCTGAAGCACGTGCCTTGCTTCTCTGACATCGGCATCCTGAGCCACTATGCTTCAGGAAAAGTGCTTTAATCACATCCCCACGCTCCCTGGCAAATTACTGCCTTGTGATTGCAATCGATAATCCGATAGCAGTGGTAACACACTGCCGTTAGGGACCGGGGACAAACGCCCTTCGGAGTTAGAAAAAAAAAAAAAAGCAGGACGGGGCCGTGGAGCGTTGAAGTCTCTCCAGCTGGGGGTTCACCGTGTGTCTCTGAATTTTTCCTCGGGGTTAAAAAAAAAAGAGGAGAGAGGAAAAAAAAAAAAAAAAAAAAAAACTTAACACAGACTACAGTATTTCTCATGTCGAGAGAGAAAACACAGAAGTGTATTAGATACGCTTTTTCTCCCTGGGGTCAGGCTTTAGATGAGCAAGGCCCAGATCAGACAAAAGCATGCTGGGGGAATGAGAGAGTAAAACCCAGGGCCTGGAGACAGGGAGACGAACCAGACTCTCCATACTAATGCAGCCCCACTGATGGCTCCATGTCATACAAGCGTGCTCCCATTGATCCTAATGCGCTAATGATGCTGCTGCTGCCGACCAGACGACCACGCACGGCTTCCATATACATCCCTGGTGCCTCTCTGCCCTTCTTTTTCATTGTCTCACCATTCCCTTAATGCCCCCCCGCCTTATTTTTATTTCTCTCTTTCCCCCTCCCTCTCTTATCTCTCTGCCCTTTTTCTTCTTTGGTTCATCCACCCTTCTGCCCTCACTCTTCTGTTAATTATCTCCTATCTTTTTTCAATCTTTCTTTTTCTCTCCTTTTCTCCTCTTTTGTTTTTCCCTCCCTTCCTTTCCCTTTCTCTCCCTCCCATTCTCTCTCTCTCTCTCTCTCAGTCATATCACCTCCCTCCCAGTTTGCACAGCTGTTTGCTGGACGTGACAGATCTGTTGTGATTTCCCAGCTCCCCCACCTGTCTCAAAACTTCACAAGTTCGGAATGACGTCTTCAGATATGTGGCTATTTGCCACAGCTCAATGATAGAATACCTCTTTTTCGCGCAGAACACGTACAGTCTTGCTGTTTGGATCTATTTCTCTCTCTCGCTGTGCTTAATAGATCGGCAGCCATTGTTTCTGAATGCGTGGCAAACTAAATGTGTGCGCGTGTCGAGCGGGCACGTCCGGCACGCCTGCAGTCCAGTAATTGTCGAAATGAGACTCTTCAAGCAAATAATGGCATGCGTGGTCTGATAGCACAGCCTCTGAAAAAAAAAAAAAAAAAAAAAAAAAAAAACGCACTCTCATTTCATCACTGTAACAGGTGTCAAGGTTTAATCGCAATCAAAGAAGACTTTTAAAAAATCGCCAAAGCACTATTCATCGCCGGATAATTATGCAGAAGTTATAAATGCTGTCAACACTTCTTAATGTGTTTTTTAGCTGAATGTTCTATGGCGTTCTTTGATTGCAGAGATGACCTGAATAGCCCTTAATGAACCATCGGCCTGTGTTCACTCACTATTTATTCTTAATGTGGACACATTAATCTTAGAATCACCCTCATCTGATGTAAATGCTATTTATTCATTAATTTTATTCAAAGTGTAAGTCATCAGAGAAACAAACACATTTAATTCTGAGTCAAAGTTGAGGATAAATAAAACTGATTGAACACAAGCCTGTGACAAGACCACGTCCCAACAGGAATAATGAAGTAAATCTGAAAAGCTGGTTTAATCATCTAACCCCTGTTGGCCTGTTTATGTTTCAGCTTTTAAGACCGGGCCCAAATGCAGGGAGGGAAGGAGGGATCCAGGGCAAACAAGGAACAGACGCGGTCGATTGACGTTCATTTTTCATTTGCACAGAAATAATTAGAATAAATGACATTATTGATTACTTCCAGCTGACCGGCTCATTTGCTTCTTATCCTGTTTTAAGTGTTCCCGCTAATAGTTCCCCTAAAACAGATTAATTAAACCCACCGCAGACGCCCAAACAAACAGGAAGTGGTTTTGACAAACCGGGCTACTGGGGGTTGTGTGTAGCATGGCGCGGGCGGACAAGCTTAATGGAGCCCGTTAGCTGAAACTCGGGACCTTCTGAGACCCTGGGGGGGGGGGTGGGGGCGGGGGTACTACATCCCTAATACTGACTAATGACTTATGCCAGTATTCATTGCTCCTCTGTTTCTCTGTTTGCTTGTTTTTTTTTCTGTACTTAACACATCTGCTGTCAGACTGTAGGCTTATGAAATTATCCTAAGAGCAAGTGTTTATTCATTTAGTAAGACAATGTATTTAAATAATCATATGTCAGCATAAACATATGTCAGCATATACAATATGGAGATATAATTCTAATCATCCTATCAGACATTAATTTATATCGGTTGAGTATATAATTTAATTATGCATGTTTTAATTAGGTTTGTTTTGGTTCTATGTTTGTGTAATCTTATTGAATTCCAATATCTGAATGGCCTCCAGTTATACAGGTGTATTCTGCTCACCTATCCTCAAATATACCCCTAAAACCAAGGTAACATCTTTCATTTTCTCTGACCAAACTCCACAATGAGCTCACAATATTCTTATTCCACTGTCTTTGCTCCAATGACCACTACCTGAGATACCCCCCCCCCCCAAATAAAAAACCACAGGGCCATTACCCCTGTTGCAACCTGCCTGCATCCAGGTTCAAGGAAACCAATTGAATCCCATAGCAATGTTTTCCAGAAAAAAAAAGCTGGGATAATTCAAATTCATTTTTTCTATGACATACAATACCTGCCTTCCAATTTCCACTCGGTCTCTGTGAATGAAATGTTCTGCATATATACAGCACATTAGAGCAGCCTGGATCACACTTTCCAATCTAAGCAGGGACCGAGGACAGCTACAGGATCCTCTATTGCTCTACAAAGACATTTCAGGTGCTGAAATGACTGTCAGAGTGGATTCCCTTCATTTTCTTTTCTCCAGTTGATGCTGCAGCTGTGATTTTTTTCCCCCCCGAAAGTTCAATTAAACCTCAACAGAAACCGAAGGAGACAAACTGAGGAGGAACACAGAGGGAGAGATGACAGTTAAAGATATCCAACTGAATGGGGAGTAAATTCTCTGCGGTGTTCTCAATGCAAACAGCTCAGATCAATTTGTTTCAATAATGTCCCACACAAAGCATTATCGCTGGCCGCGAGTGAAGAGCAAGAACAACTTGACAGTCTGAATCAAATTATTTAAACAGTGCTAATTAGCACATCGCGCTGGTGGATTGTTTTGATTACATGAGTATGTTAGGCAAATGGACTCTACAGTGTGTACACACATACACACACACACACACATATAAGACACACACAAATACACATACACATTACAACACATACAAACACACATACATACATATGCACACACACAGGCACACAAACACACTCACACACACACACATGCATACACACAGGCACATCATAGACACACACACACACACTCTCACACACACACACACACACACACACACACATATGGGCTTTTCTATTGTAGGGCTGGTTAAAGTTGCCTTCAGAACAAAGTTGAATAAAATGTTATTCTTGGGTTGAGCAGGGACACAGTACTTCACTGTTTAGGCTGTTTATCATTAATTCAAGAGCCGAACTTGCCCTGGAGCAAGCGCAAAGGAAACAGAGGAGTGCAGAGCTGTTCAGTGCAGAGCGCGGCATTCTGATTGATTGCATCATAGGGGTCTCACGGAGAATTACAGACGAGAATGACGAAAGCTAATTCTGCATCGGTTATGTGTGCAAGCGCAAGCACATATGCACACGGACAAGCACACACACACGCATACATCCATACACTCTATCACACACACAAATGCATGTACACCCATACACACACATGGGCACAGGCACATACATGCACACAGACAGACACACACATACATACATACATACATGGCCAAAAACAGATGGGCAGGCACTCACATAGATTCTCATACACACACAGATACACATGCATGCTTCAACACACACACACACACACACACACACACACACACACACACACACACACACACACACACACACACACACACACACACAAACACACAGACACATGCTTGCTTCAACACACACACACGAACACACACACACACACACACACACACACACACAGGACTCACACACATATACACACACACACACACACACACACACACACACTCACCTACACAGGACTCACATACACATGTACACACACACACACACACACACACACCTACACAGGACTCACACATACACATACACACACACACACACACACACACACACACACACACACACACACACACACACACCTACACAGGACTCACATACACACACACACACACACACACACACACACACACACCTACACAGGACTCACACATACACATACACACACTCACACACACACATACACACACACAACACACACACACACACACACACCTACACAGGACTCACACACACACACACACACACACACAGGCTCAACCCATTGGCTAATGTAAAATAGTCCACCATTCCCAAAGACAGCCAGCCTCCAGTGTCCCCACTGTAGTGTTACAGCATCCAAGCACACTTCATTAGAGGGGTCACACTAACTCTTCCAGGAAGTGTTTTAGCGAATAAGAAAATGGAGATTTATGGGCTGGGGAAGGACGTGCTTTGGCAGATGGCGCACAACGAAAGGCAGGAGCATCGAAAGTGCCCCTCCTGCCCGAATCACAGGTAAAAAAAAAAAAAAAAAAAAAAAGCCGATCTGTCGCGCGAGCCTTTCCGCTCCCACTCCAGTCAATTTGATATAGTAGACAATTATTGAATATGCCACCAAACAAAACTCACTGACAAAGAGGTCTGTGTAAATCTATGTGGCTGCATAGCCTAATTTATGTACATTGCTATGAATTATTCATACCAGTTCACAAAAAAAAAAAAACAAAACAAATATCTTCCTTTCTGCCTCTAGCGCACTGGATCTTTCAGAAGCGACAATGAGCTCCAGCAGGCTGAAACATGCCCCTCGCACGATCGATTCTCCACTTAAAAATTCTTCCAAAGGGTCCATGGTGGAGGTGAGGAAGATGATGATGATGATGATGATGATGATGATGATGATGATGATGAAGATGATGATGAAGGTGATGTCAATGCTATTTTTTTTTTTTTGAGACCAACATAACCGATCAACGGCTTCGTTTCCCCTCCCCTGGGCTGATGGGAAATAAACTGTTGTGGATTACATATTGACAGAAGCAGTCTGTTTTGTGGTGTCTTTTTCCCTTGTAGCTTTACGTTTGACTCCTGGTTCTTTTATGGCCATGTCTTGTGACTTGAAAGTCATTAACCACCCAGGAATGGGAAGTATTTCAATGACATGTTTTTGAAATTAGACTTTTTATATGTAATTTAATATGTAAAATGGAACCCTCGCTCCATAGTTTGTACAGGTTATACTCCTCTGCCACCTGCAAACAAATGTAAGCCTCAGCCATTTCAACTGGAGTTTACAGAATGTTCATTTCAGAAGTATTTTGAATCAAAATAGTTTTAGTCTTGCCCATCCCAAACCGGTGGAGGTACAAGCTGTACTGTATGGGTTATGAAGGTATAAACTGTGCAAAGGGAGGCTAAAGGCCCATGTAACATATGAAATACACACATTAAAATGCTAAATTCAGTGTTATACTGCCAATCTGTCGCTACCGAAGCTCAGTCTGCAGGAAATTATTCCGTCACTCTGGAGCTTCTTTCTGCTTTGTCTGGCACAAGACCAGTGAGCTCTGACAAAAAAGGAGAATGGCTTGTAATACTATTTGAGTTCTGAGGTCCTTTTTTTTTTCCATCAGGATTGTTGTTTTTTTTTTTTCTTCTTTTGTTTTTATGCCACTGTTTAAGGCTTGCCGCTTTTCCTCAGGGACCATCCTCCTCGGAAAAGCGTATCGCTGAGACATTTTTTTTTTTGTATTATTATTATTCACCTCTCCCCACCCAGCCCTGATGTTTTACAATCATCCTGCGATCGCCTGCGCACTTAAGCTCACAGATGGAAGAGGAGGTGGGGGAGTGACGAGGAAGCCCTAGGGCGGGGGGGAAGGGGGGGGGCGCTGTACAACTATTCGTGACATTGTGTTTTCCCGCTCTCTCGCCTCCGATCACACCTTGCAGCTCTCGCTGTTCATTTCACGGACCACCTGTACTTACCTTTCCCCCACCAAAGAGGTATATAAATAATTTAGTGAGGTAAATAAATCACCGCCAGGCGCTTTATAAAAAATAAGGCTGAGGTGGAAATCACGGCCGCGGTGCGATTCCGCGGTTACCTCTCAGGAAGAGGCACCGAGAGATTGAGGAGTTCCCCTAGAAAAAATGGGACATCGAGATTGCAGGATTACAGGTGAGAGGGGCAAAAATTAAAAGCGGGCAGAATGGAATATTGGCGGACAGAGTGGCTAGGCAGGCCCTCCGCTCCCCTGTCCCACCAACCCCCACCCCCGCCTTTAGCTGGGGTTTCAAGGCAGCCCAAGGCCCACAGGAAGGTGACTGTGGCTTTTAATTATAGGTACACAGGTGCAAAGCATCTCCTGTCTGCTTTAAGTGCCCCTGCATTGTTGGCGGCAGTGTTTTACATATAGATTGAATTACCGGGAACAAGTTGTGCCCTTTATTAATGTCCTTTATGCTAATGTGGCGCGGCGCAGCGCGGCGCGGTGGAAGGGGAGGCGGGCGGGAGGATGCGGGGAGGTGGGCGCCAGGTTTCTCACTCGGGGCCCTCCTGAGGCGCGGTGCGGCGTGCCGTAGACGCAGGCGCCGGCAGCTGGCCCCGAAACCCCCAGCCACCAGGCTGCTGCTGAGGGCTGTGTGGTGGGAAAACATGCCATGACCAGGTAACATAATAGCACTGTGCTCTGTGGGGAAGGGACAGGTGCAGTGAGACATGCATGTGAGTGTGTGAGTGTGTGTGTGTGCATGTTCATATAAGTATGTGAGTAATGTGTGGACTTGGGTGTATGTGGGCGAGTGTCTGGACATGTGTGCATGTATGACTGTGTTAGTGTGTGTGTGTGTGTGTGTGTGTGTGTGAGTGTATTTGTGGGTGAGTCTGTGTGTGTGTATGATGGTGTATATGAGTGTATGTGACACAGAGGCTGGGAGAGGTACCATCAGGTCTTCTCTGCCTCCATCACTGAGAGAGTGTCAGACCTGAGTGCCACATGCTGCCAACCTTTACCCTGCTGGAGGGAGCGCCACCTTTATGACCCAAAAGAGACGCTATCAACAGCACTGTTATTCTCCACCCTGTCTCCCTCTCTGGGTAGGTCCGAATGGCGTCCGAATCACGTCTGCAGCAGGTCTGCTGCGAGGCAGATCAGGCTGCGGCTGCTCCGCGGGGGCAGGGAGGGAGGCTGGGGCGGGGCGGGGCAGGGGGTGTGGGGGTGTCAGTCTGCGCTCTGGGTCACACGTGCCACCCCGGCCACATTCCAGCGCCTCTGCTAATTTAAAGCACATCTGTTTCCTTCGCTCTCTCACAGCCCTCTCTCACAGCCTTATTTCTTCCCAACAGCCCTCAGCTCTTATAATTTTCCCCCTCTCTCCCTCTGTCTCTCTCTTGCTTGCTTTCCCTCTCTTTTGCTCTTTTTCTATCTTCCCTCTCTTTCTCTTGCCTCTCTCTCACTCTCTTTCTCTTCCTCTACAATCTCTCTCTCTCTCTCTCTCTCTCTCTCTCTCTCTCTCTCTCTCTCTCATTGACTACCTCTCCCCAGATCCCACCCCTTCTCCAGTTCTCTGTTTTTTTTTTTTTTTTTGTTTCACATCTCGTGCCAAACAGATTGCGGTGAGTGCCAAGCATCTTCAATCAACGCAAGGGGACCAAATGCATGCAGATGTTAATATTTGCCATCATTAGCGAACGGAGACACACAGACGAAAAATAAATAAACAAAAGAGCAACAGCGACACAAAAAAACCAAAGAAAAAAAAAAGGCGTACTGCTGAAACACAGATGTTCAGATGAAGAGGAAAGCAAATGATGAAGGTCGAAGAGTGTCACAGGTGCTGGCTCAGCCCCTTTCCTTAACAATTGTGCTTCATCGGCAGGTCGACCATGTTATCATTGCCAAAGGAACCCATACAAAGCATGCTAGAATATTCAACATGATAAATATGACATAACTACAAATATATTTGATGCCTTAAGAGCAGGTAAAAAAAGACACAACAGGGTCATTTCAGTACCTTAGGCTTGCTAAATTCAGGTACCAGTGTTCAATTTCCCATTGATTGTTAGGCTGAAAACGCCCCCCCCTCCCTTGTGTAGGAGCACCTTCTAAAAAAGAACCCGCACCAATGCTCGTCTCACGCTGGGTCTTTCTCATTGTGATTCCAAAGCTGTTCTTTTTTTTTCTCTCCTCGAGTTTGATAATTAAGACGGTTTGTGTCTAATTACTCCCAGCTCCTGCCTTCCCCGGCATACGGTCCCAGAATTCCTCTAGCCGCTGTCCTGAGATCCCACGCTGGCTGTTGTTGTTCTGTGTCTCTTTCTCTCTTTTCTCTCCCTGTTTCCTCTGGCCCACTGCAGCGTCAGAATGACAAAACTGATAAAACGGTTTGCTGACATTCATTTAAGCCCTTTGTGTTGAGTGTGTGGGTATATGTGTGCATATGCACATGACTGTGTGCATGTGTGTGTGTGTTTAAGTGTGCGCGTGTGTGTGTGTTTAAGTGTGTGTGTGTGATTTTAAGTGTGTGCGTGTGTGTGTTTATTTAATGTGTGTGTGTTTAAGTGTGTGTGTGTTTAAGTGTGTGCATGTGTGTGTGTGCATGTGTGTGTGTGTGTGCATGCGTGTGTGTGTTTAAGTGTGTGCATGCGTGTGTGTGTTTAAGTGTGTGCGTGTGTGTGTGTTTGTTTAAGTGTGTGTGCACGTGTGTGTGTTTGTGTGTGTGCGTGTGTGTGTGTGTGCATGTGTGTGTGTGTGTGTGTGCATGTGTGTGTGTGTGTGTGCATGTGTGTGTGTTTAAGTGTGTGCATGTGTTAGTGTGTGTGTGTGTGTGTGTGTGTGTGTGCATGTGTGTGTGTGTGCGCGTGTGTGTGTGTGTGCGTGTGTGTGTTTAAGTGTGTGCATGTGTTAGTGTGTGTGTGTGTGCATGTGTGTGTGTGCGCGCGTGTGTGTGTGTGTGTGTGTGTGTGTGTGTTGTGCGCGTGTGTGCGCGTGTGTGTGTGTGTGTGTGTGTGTGTGTGTGTGTGTGTGTGTGCATGTGTGTGTGTGTGTGTGTGTGTGTGTGTGTGTGTGTGTGCATGTGTGTGTGTGTGTGTGTGTGTGTGTGTGTGTGTGTGTGTGTGTGTGTGTGTGTGTGTGTGTGTGTGTGTGTGTGTGTGTGTGTGTGTGATTGGGTTATTTCAGGTGCTGAGCAGATTGAGATTGAGTTAGAGCGCTCTCTGCAAACATCAAAACCGGCAGCTGCGTCCTGCTGGGGAACGGACATGAAAAACAGCAGGCTATCGCTTTAGCCTTTACCCACCTCCATGCAGGCAGAGAGGGGGCGCTTCACTCCTGTGCATCTAGCCTCAGCCACATCCACAGCTACTTTCATTTTCTAACCTGCAACTAACCCATGGGCCTCTGGTGATGAGTTTCTGCTTTGATGTGGTATAACTCCACTCCAACTTATGGAGATGTGCTAATAAACCATTGGTGATCTACTGCCCCCTAACAAATCAAAAGTCTGAGGAGAATGGGTGTGCAATATGATACACTGCATGGACCAATCAAATCCACCCCCTTATACCCACTGGCACCAATCAGATGTCTGGGAGCCTCGGCCAGAAAAGTTAAAATGGTCATGCAATGGATCTATCCGATTGTGAGTGTATGGACTCAAGATCGGCCGCAAAATCCAAAAAACGCGGTACTGCAGCTGAAGCATTATTCTGTGATCTGCCGGGCCTGCCATCTCAATTAACTCGTCGTCTCGTGCGGACGCGCTACAAGACACTCACGCAAAAGAAACGAACGTGCCTCGTTCCGGTCGCCTCCTCTCTCGATCTCTTTGATGCTACAAATGTCTAATGAAACCGGGCGCAGAAGGAGCTCACGACAGCGCTCAAGTGATTCTAATTTGTCATCGTTTCTTCCTGTCCTTTCCCCCCCTATCACATCATCCCTCCCTCTTTTCGTTTTTCAAACAAATGGATTTGCGGGCCGTTAAGTGTTACTTTGAAATACAGGCTGCAAAAAACGGAAAAGAAAAAAGGAGGACGCTAAAATGTAATTTGCTGTTCTCATTGTTGTCTCATGAAACATTTTAATTAAATCTGCTTAATTAGGAAGACGTCAGAATGATAAATAAACTTGGCTGGCACGATGCTGGAGAAATTTACATCCAGTTATTAATAGCCTTGGTTTAAATGCATCAATTAAAAGTGCCCATAACCTGAGAGAAGTGATAGCAACTTAAAATAATGATTATAGCCATAATTGCTCGAACTGTGGGGAAAAAACCCACACCACATAAACACATTACCATACTGTTCCACCACAAAGACATGCTAAGATGAAGTAATGAATAAACATTAATTGATGTGGTTGCTGAGGGAAATATTATGAAAATTGCTTGATGCTGACATCTACAGTTGAGGTAATTTTTTTATTTTTACCCATCTGTGGATATGCATAATGCATAGAGACACAAGGTATGTGCATCACTTTTACGAAATGACCCAAAACCGAAAGACAGCAGCTTCCAAACCCGGGCTGACATTTATAAAGTGAGGTCCTGTCCCTGTCAGGTTGCATTACTCAGAGTCCTGCGTTCAGGAGAGAGTACTAAAGAACACAAGCAAATACCTATAGCCTCCCTCGTCAAGCCCACGGCACATGAGCCTGGCTAGCCTCTCACCCCAACATAGCTCAACACTAGGGCGGTGCTCTGCCAATGAATCAGCTGTCTGTTACCATTTCTGACCAATCACGACGCCCAACGGTGGGTGGGTGAAATGCTATGTTGCCACAGGCGACCATTATCATTATTATTATTATTACTATACTACATACTACAGTAGTAGTACTGTACCCTTGTACACAGCTGCTCATGTACTAAGAGTGAATGCAGTCAGCTATGATCCAGTACTTTGAAAAACTAATCAGAGAGACCAATAACCTCCAGCTGGCACCCGTCTCCCTGGTCGATAGCGCGAGGGGAAACTTGAAAGTGACTGAGCTAATGACAGTCAACAGGTGGGTTTAACAGTTTTGTCCTCAGTGCTTAATGAGTGTGGACAGCTTGAGACAACATATTACTCCTGACTTTCAGTGGAGTCGGTTACACATAATACACCAGGAGTACAAAAACTGATCCTAGAGAGCCATAGGGTGAGCCTGCTGCCCAGCACTAACAAACCTGACTGAAACACCAATGAGCAGTTGGTTAGCTGAATCAGGTTCTGGGCTGGAACATAAACCTGCACACTCTAGGGCTCAGAGCTAACCCCCCAGCAGAAAACAAATCCCCTCCCCCCATTTTTGAACACCCCCTGACCCCCCCACCCCAGGAGTGAGCACAGACAGATAAGGGAGTGGCACTGCTTTAACAGAAAACACAGACCAGAAGAAAAAACAACATGACATGGAGGGGGTCACGGGCAGGAAAACACAGCCTGTCTTTCAGGCCCATCTGGTCTGGGCCCTCAGAGAGAGAGAGAGAGAGAGAGAGAGAGAGAGAGAGAGAGAGAGAGAGAGAGAGAGAGAGAGAGAGAGACAGAGAGAGAGAGAGAGAGAGAGAGAGAGAGAGAGAGAGAGAGAGAGAGAGAGCACAACATCTCCTCAATCAGATCCGTCCCTTTAGCAACAGCCTTGGAGAAAGGCACACTGCTCCAGCTAACAACTAACTGAAATTCCAGCAGCACAGAAAATGATGACAACAATGATGATGGTAATGGTGATGATGATGATGACGAAAATATGATGAAACATGTATATGTGCGCGTATATGCCTCGGTATGCGAATGTGTGTGTCTGTACATTTGTATGTGCTTGCATGTCTACATCAGGGTTTGTGTTTGTGCGCGTGTGTGCACGTGTGTGTGTGCGTGCGTGCATGTGTGTGTGCTTACAGCCCTCAGCGGGGGTGACAGGACACATCACTGGCTGTCGCCTGGAAACAGCCTGTTGACGCGAGTCCCGCCAAGCTGTTCCTGCCTCTCCGTGTTCCCAAAGGCACCTTCCCCTCCTCTGGCCCCCACGCGCCCGAGCGCCAGAGCGCCGCACCCCCACACGCACACCAGGCAGACCCCTGGTAGAGCAGCGAAACGCTGGCAGCCAAATTACAGATCGACATGCAGGATTACACAGTGCCACCTCCTTAATAAACAACCCGTCCCCTCCAGAGCCCCAAGGCTGGCACCACCGTCACAGCCCTGGTGGCAAACGACTGCGCTCATCTCCCAGCGACCTCATCATTAGGTCCCCTGCCGTTGGTTTTACCAGCAGGTTTACCACAGTGTTACCTAGCAAAACCTGTCCAGAGGATGAGAGAACTGGGACTGCCAAGAGAGACTTCTCTCTCTCTCTCTCTCTTTCTCTTTGTATCTCTCTGTTTCTCTGCTTTTTTTTCTTCAAATTTCAATTTCAAGGTGCTTTATTGGTATGACATACACTTTGATGCCAAAGCAAAGGTTACATATTACAACTCTCTCTCCCTTCCCTCTCTCCCTCTATCTCTCTCCCTCTCCAGAGAGAATCATTTGTGCGCGACAAACTGAGTCAAACAAGTACCACAGGCGTAAAGAAAACACAGCATAGATAATTTGGAGAGAAACAGCGCGGGGGAATGAAGGGCCTAAAAACAAATTGAGGCCGACCCAGGGCCAATTTTTCCAGGGGCCGAGGCGGGCCCCCTGAAAGTCATTTATAACACAGCTGACATGTCTCTGCGATAGAGTTTGTGAAAGTTAAAAAAAGGGAGAGGGAGAGAGAGAGAGGGAGGGGGAGAGCCGGCTGACAGCCCTGCTCTCCCAGGCTGGCCCGCTTCCCCACTAATCCTCGATTGGAAGGGGCTGCTGCTGCATTCAGAACCTGGGTATATCTGGCCGGGACGTGTAAAAACTCACGCTGTAATTCTCAGATAAAAGATCCCCACTGCCGGGCCGGGGCTGTGTGTGGCTTCCACTGTGTGTGTGTGAGTGTGTGTGTGAGACAGTATGTGTACAGATATGTGTGTGTAGGTGTACGTGTGTGTGTGTGTGTCGTTGAGAGACCACAGTCCTACAAGCATACCTGTTCACCTATGCCAGCCTATGTCAGCCCGCTTTACTTCCCTAAAACTCCCTCCATCAGCCTTTTTCTTTCATCCATTCCTTACACACTCACACAATCTCTCCTTCTCACTTGACTAGTCCCACTTTTTTCTGTCCCTAGTCAAGTAGGCCGATATCCTCCCTCCCTCTCTATCTCTCCCTGCTCTGTCTTTCTGTTCACTCCATCTCATCCAAGCTGTCTGCCTCCTTTCACAGTCTTCTCCCCTGAGTGAACAGCTGGTAGCGCTCTGTCAGAGTGTGTATGCATGCGTGTGTGTGTGTGTGTGTGTGAGTGAGTGCGTGTATGACTGTGTGTGTGTGTATGTGTGAGTGTGTGTGTGTGTGTGAGTGTACGAGTGCGAGTGCGTGTGTGTGTGTGTGTGTGTGTGTGAGTGTACGAGTGCGAATGCGTGCGCGCGCGCGTGTGTGTGTGTGTGTGTGTGTGTGTGAGTGTACGAGTGCGAGTGCGAGTGTGCGTGCGTGCGTGCGTGTGTGTGTGTAAGCCCCGAGATTCTTCTCTCTCTTTCTCCCACCACAGTGTCCCGAATCTCCAGGGCCATCTCTCCACTCTCACATAAACACAAGCAATTGTCACTAAGCATAAACAGTGGGACAGAGGGTGCGTGTCTTCTCTTCTCCTTACACAGGCTTCTCTGCTGAGTGTTCTTCTATGCCGAGTGCCCTCCAAATGGCGGTTACTTCCACAAAAAGTATATCCAGGCCAGCAATCAAACCAGAGAGCAGCGGCATGCTAGACTCAGTCTTATTTCCCACAAGAAAATTCTCCTTTTTCATTTCCACCAAGCGCTCTCTGTCTCCCGAATATTTTTTTTTCCAGCACTAAAATCTATATATGAAAACCCTTTTAAAGCCTTTGAAAACTGAAATCGTTAATTTAGAGGGAATTAATAAGAGCCTTTTATCTCCTTTGACGCATTAAGTAATTCTCTTTCATAGAGTCTTCACGGCAGACCTAACGGAAGGGAGCAGCCGAGGATGATTTTAAAGCGTTCTTTTTTTTCCTCTTTATCCTTTTCTTTTGGGGAAGAGGGGGGTGGGGAATTGAGGTGATTAAGAATGCTTAGCCAATGGGCTCGAGTAATCAGCAGGCAAATTAAGAGCAGACGGTGTGGCTGGCCAATCGTCTCCGTTCCCATTTGCATGTGGGTGAGAAGCACCTCCTTCCCTCCATGACTTTGGGCTGCAGAGTCACAGGTCAGCACCACTCACAGCTTGCCCCAGCGTGAGGAGAATTTATCATCCCAGCATGATGGCCCCTCCCACCAGCTCAGGTGGATGAGGCTGTGAGCATGTGACACCTCTGATTCAGGTGATGATTGGCCCTTGCTTCTTTACAGCACTGCAAATTCACCAATCACACACTGCCTATGCTGTCAGAGGGGTGGAATATCGCCATACACTCAGTTCACATACACGTGGGTTCTCAGCAGGACGGGGGGGCGAGAGACTGACGGCTTTTGACCCCATAGCTATCCCTGGCGTAGCTGAGTCACTTGCTGCCTCTTCATCGAGGACTTCTGGTCATGGCTGCTCACGGTGGCGCTAGGACTCAAACACCCAATCACAGCACTCGCAGCGGGTGCCACCCAGATGCCCAACAGGCAAGCAATTGTGATGTCATATTTGTGAGACTTATGAGTAAGGCCTTGTTTACAAACACTAGATTTTTATTTTTTTGTGCTTGCCCATATGAATCTTAGGGCCATTGCTAAATTTCCTCTCCACGTACAAAGACAGATATATGCTAGAGCACTTCAGGGCAAGAGGTAACATGTTATGTTTGCCTTCCTGGAAACCAAACGCCACAACCTTAAAAGTCCCTTCAGCCCCTGTGGAATCACATTCTGGGCTGTCATCGCCTTCAGCCACAAAGGCTACAGACAAGGGCTCATGAAGTGCGTCAGCGCAGGAGAGCTTATCTCGGATCAGGTTTGTTTGTCAACTCATAATGAATCAGACTGGGGCATGGAAAAGGGGAACCTGATCCTGGTTCAGCCCTCCTATCCTCTTTATGAGCAGTGTCCGGAACAGGTGCTGGAGATTTGTGTGAGTACGCGCTTGCAATGGTGCGACTCTGTGCATGGACCAATAGGGTGGAGCTGCAGTAACATGGACCAATAGGGTGGAGCTGCAGTAACATGGACCAATAGGGTGGAACTGCAGTAACA
>CM040759.1:5444714-5457214 GCA_022829145.1 Albula goreensis | reverse complement strand
GTAGCTCAATTATGAGAGCATTAGTAAATCTGTGGCTTTTCAATGATGCAAAAACACGTGTCCACCAGGGGCCTTGGAGTATTGATTCTGCTGCATCTATATTTAAAGCTTTTAAAAACCGCCGTCCTTGGGGTTTTACATATATGAGAGATGTAAAATGAAGCTCTAATATGAAAAACTTGCGTGAGAATTGCAGCTTTTTTTTTTTCTTCTCTGATCTTTAATTCCAACCCACTCACTTCCCTGGTCCCTTCAGAGAAGAGGGAGAGAGAAGGAGAAAGTGTGAGGGAGAAAGAGAGAGAGAGAGAGAGAATGAGAGAGAGACAGTGGAGGGGAGAGATAGAGAGAGAATGACGGGGAGGCACAGTCCTCCAAGGTGGCAGTTCGATAAAATGTCTTGATGAGGTTCTGCGATCAATGTTCCCGCTAAGCAGCCGATGGAGGGAGATACTCTGGGCCACTTATTTGGCCCCACCGTTAAAGAATGAGGAACACCACACTTTCAACTTGAAGCTAAGTCTGACAATGACACGAGCAGCCGCTAAAGCAAAGGGGACTCCTGACTAAGATGTTGCAGGTTCGAATCCTGTGTAGCCTCCAGCGAGGCACTTCACCTGGACAGCCAGCTGTCCCACTGGATTGCCTGTGGTAAGGCTGCTGAACGGCGGACTGTGAATGTGAATGAACTGCAGAGGGCCCTACAGCTCTGAGGTCACCATTTAGACTGTGCCACTCGTGACAGGGCTTGGGCCGGCTTTGACACGGCTCTTACCTCTCAGCTCTCCCTCAAACCTGGGATCAATTACCCTCCATCTTTTCCCAGGGATAAACCTTTCCAGGAAGAGGGCTAAGGGACAGGTGTTACAGAAAGGGCAGGAATGGGGGGGGTCTTGGGGGTGGGGCAGCTTGAGAAAATACTGGTGTGAGAGCCATGGGGCTTTAGGGTATAGGCAGGGATCTCAAACAGAAGCCAGTTTAGCCCTTGGGAAGACTCCCTTAGCTAATAAAAGACTTAATTTGATTATTTAAGTTCTGCAGCACATTGGGTATAAGTGCAAGCTGTGGCCCTCCAGGGTATGAGTTTGAGATGCCAGTATTATATGGTAAATAAAGACACTCTATTCTCAGGGCAACTCCCCTTTCATAAGAATCCGTTTCACCTTGAGACAGTGTGGAACCTCACCGCAGGTGAGAGAAACAAGCGCTCCCATGAATAGCGGTTTGAGCCATGCCAGGTTTTACAGTACCTTCCTGTGAGCATCTTGAGAAAAGCCCACCTGCTGGCGGATTCCACACAGTGAACTAATGTGCCGGTAAAGCGCACCAAACGCACAGCACGAGCGCCGAGGGACGTTATCTTATTCTGTTTGATAATGCTAAAGAGAAACGGCCCAGCTAGATGGAAGAGAACCCATGTTAGCGGGGTCTCTCAGAAATTAATGTACATTAATGTAATATAATCTAATGGCAAAGTGTTCAGGCCTCGTATTCTCAGAGCATCTGAGGGCAGGAGTACTGAACTCGGATCAGGTTCCGCCATCCCATTCTAACACAGCCCATTATAAGCTGAAAAGTGAAACTGATCCTGGATCAGCACTGTTGCAGTGAATGCAGGACTGGGTCTGATTAGACCTGGAATGGGTCAAAGTGCTGGACACTGGGTTTGCTATTCCCACTCACCCCACCACAGTGTGGGCCCCGGCTGTGTCAGAAGGATGTGCCAGTCTCCAGGCTGCTGGCCTCCAATGGGTTTCTGCACATAGGCAATTACCTGAAGTACCTGATTGCCTAAACAGAACCTTGCTTTCAAGGCCTAAATTGGCTGCCGACTGAAAGGAAACAACAACCCTGCGACCCTTCAGGACTTAAGTCCCCTGTCTAAAATGAGGGACTGAATACCCTGACCCGAGGAATGCTGAGTGCATTTCACAGAAAGCTTCAGGTTCACAAAAAAGAACCACACAACCATTCACCTTCCCCACTGGAGAGACTACAGGACAGAGGAAAGCATACACACACGATTCTGAAAGAACAGTCGCAATCTTAAAATTAATTCCTATCTGTGAGTAAAGGAAGTATGGGCACTTACCTTATTTTTTGTTTTGAATTTGAATGTATTTTTTGACTTCTTTACAAAAGCCATTTCTGGCATAGGAGAATTCTTTGGGTGCTCTTAACCTCTGCTCAAGGTTACCACTTATTCTTTCAAAAATAATTCCCTGAAATTACTTCTTAGAAATAAGCAAGTGGAGGGTAACAGAAGAGTAACAGGAGTTGAGATATTGACTGGCTTCCAGTCCACAAGAGGAAAAAATCTGCATATTTTTTTTTATTATTATCATTATTATTATTATTTCTGCATTTTAACCTTCATCCGTTTTTTTTTTTTTTTTTTTAATTTCTTAATAAAAAGTTCTGGGAACAATTTACTTTAATACTTCAGGAAAAAAAAACATATTTTTCTATTTCATGAAAAGACTGAAATCCTATGGCAGTGAAAAGGTTTTTTATTATTATGGTTATTGCTGTGATGTACAATAAACACTTGACAACACCCTGAGAACATCAGACAAAGAGGACCAGCAACCACCTACAATAGACGGAATTTCAATTTAACATTTACTTGTGAATGCAAGAAAACTGCTGGAGAATGCCGGAGAGGTTTGTTTTGTCTTTCGGTTTTGTTTTGTTTCTTCCCGTGGCAATATTGGGCTTGTTTTTGTTCCAGTACTGTGTGGACTCATACAGCTGGGACCCCCTTTCCTCTCCTTCTCCCTCCGTTCCTCCACTTTTCCCACTTCTAATCCAGCCCCTGAGAGCAGCCTCGGGGCCCAGGCCCTCTCTTTGGTGGTATTTGTGTGCTTTTCATTAAACGGGATTAAAACCTGTCTCTTGATGAAAATCCTGTCAGTCTCCATCGCAATAATCTCCTTTGCATTTTAATTAAAAAAAAGTGTTTGGACTGCACGGCCCCTATCTACATTCACCTTATTTTTTGAGGTCTCCTGTCCTGGCTGAGGGAGAGGGACAAGGAAGTGAGCTCCAAGCTTTCCTCCGTACGCCCGTCTCACCCAGATGGCTGCCCTTTGGCCCCCCTCTGTGTTGACAAATCCTGCCTGCTTGCGGGACAACACTCCTGAAATCCAGGCTAATCTAGTGGGGCATGACCCCCCCCACCCGCCTCCTACAGGTGCTGCTGCAGCTCAAGCTTATCGATTTCCCATCAGGCACAGCAGCCGCCCAGACGCGCAACGTCCCGCCGCCCCTCGGCTCGTTAGCATGCGGGTTCTGTTCGCGCACTGCAGATGCAGGCAACTCATGCACACATGCATGCAGACCATGCGTACGAGCAGACACACGTGCGTCAGCAAATACGCAATGTGAATGCACACTCCCGTGGATACACGAAAACAACACATATACACACACACTCGCCGATGTGAGGTCACACACGCACACGTGCACACACACACACTCACACACACACTACCCCGGACCTGAACCACTGGACCACACCCAGTCAGGCTTTTAGCGATCCGGGGCTGAAACCCAGCCAGAGCGGTACTCAGCCAGGGCTAGCTTCATCTCTAAACGCCCCTCGGCGGCTCAACGTTTGCACATTTACTTAGGTGTGCATCCTTACTACAGCCACACCACCGCCCCCAATCCACAGTCCGCTCTTCAGTTCACCTGCCAAACCAGCCCAGCTGCCTCCGCGAGCCTCGCAGCGTACGGCCGGGCAGAGCCTCGCTCGGTTACCGCTCCAACCAGAAGCTGCCGCCGCTTCCCTCGCCATGGGCGTTCAGATGTGATCGTAAACCAGAGGTCCCGACTCACCGCGGTCTTTGAGCGTCCTGCGGCTCTCATCGCCAGGCAGATCGCAGTTAAAGGGCGTTTTTTTTTTCTGTTCTTTTGGCCAAACTCCAGATCTGGCCATCTCATCATACCCCCCCTCCTTTTAACTGGCCACATAAATCCTTCCCCATCCACTTCAGCTGATGTGGGGAAAATCACAGGAGCCGGAGCAAAATGGCCACCGTACCATTTGCAAAGAGATTCCTACAGTTCAGACTCATCTGCGGCGTTTCCTATGAGTTACCCTTTAACCCTAACCCCACTTCTTTTTCGAATGCTTCAGGGTCCTTAAGAGGTTGCTTCTTGATCCCTACATGTATAATAGTTACTGCAGGTTCCTTAAGATGTCACTTATCAATGCAAACTATTATTGCTGTTGTTTTGTGTTGTTGTTGGTGTTGTTGCTGCTGTCGTTAAAGTCAAAAGGTTGTTCATTCATGCCCACCTGCTCCGCAGCCAGAGAAAAAAAAACAGGTGCGTTCTGTTCCATCGCTGCTGATTGTTCAAGACTGTTTTTTTTTTTTTATTATTTATTATTATTTATAAAATGTGGCTCTGTTTTGCAGCGCAGCGCCTGATTGCTGTCGGATTGCCTCGGAAAGAGCATCTGCTGGCGAGCCTTACCGTTCATTAATTTTAATTAATCCTATTGACTTTGTAAATTCCTGCATGAATCAGCCGTCGTGGTTCCTATCAACAACCACCACCCCCCACAACCCTCAAGGCTGCAAGGATGTTCTGGTATTTTTTGCTACAATATCTTCCCAATCCACTGAAACATCTGCACAACCTAAAGTAGAGCACAGTAACAGATTCTTTTAAAGGATTCCCCACCCCGCATCCCCCCTCCCCCACCCATCCACCCCAAGTCCTATAAAAAGAGATGGTTAAAAAAATTGCCTACACATGTCTTCCATTGTCAAGTTTTTTTCCCGGGCAACAAAACCTCATTTCTTTAACAAGGAGTGAGTACTGCACTTGAGTCGAGGGCTCGTTTTGATTGGCCAAGAGGTTTCCTCTGTGATCTTGCCCTCATCCATAAACAAATATGTGTTCTAGTTTAACTTCTTGAGAGCACTACAAGCTGTGAGCCAGCAGCATGAAACGCATGTTCAAGTCTGATCTCCTGGGAACCATCGCTTAGCGCTCTGAGCTTCCGTGTCTTCACACCCTCCCCACACACTCGCTCCCTCTCCCTCTCTCGCTCTCTGACGCTCCTTCACGCAACTCAAACGCATGCACTGCCGGTAAAGACGGTGTGTGGTTTTCTTTATTAACTCGCCAGGAAAGAGGACACGGAAAAACTCCAAAAGCCCTCGAGTCCAGGCTTGTCTAGACAATGGCCAGATCTATAAAGACTGCATTACAATGCTACGCTAACAATTTGTCAATCAGGCAAATATATATCTATCCGGCAGCAGTTTCAAAGAGTCCCAGTTCACTTCAGCTTTAGCCTTTAATCCCATTAGCATTTTAAAAGGAGGCATTGTTTGCACTGAAGTTTGTTTGTTTTTTTTTTTTTTTTTTTTTTTTTTTGATAATTAAACCATAGGGCGAAACCTTCCAGGTACAACTGTTTCATAAATATTGATTTTCCTCATTTATGTGATAAATCCTTGCCTACAGAGTATTTGTCAAGGTGCTGCAGACAAATAAATAGAAAAAAAAACATGCAGAAAGTGTCAAAAGTCCTTGTCAGAATTTTTATGTTTTAAATATATAGTTTTTCTTCCTGCATTTGTCACTTATATTATGAGATGCTTTTAAGTCTCCCTTGCTTTCTTGGCCAGGTCTCCATTGGCAGGATGATTCATTATCTCAAGGGGACTTTGAGGTAAAAAAATAAATTAATAAATAAATACAAGTAAAATAAAGGTTAAATAAATGAATAAAAAGGGAAAATGTGCCCCTGGCCCAGTGTGTTTTTAATCTAGTGATGGGAGAGTGAGGTCTCCCCAGCCCTGACCAGGCCATTATAAAGGCTGGTCGGAGAAAGCGTGATGACTGAATGGGCCCTGTCTTTAAGCTGTGGGCGCCATGTTGTTACCACATTAATTTAAAAGGAGAGCGGGTGTGGAATTGTCTAGTTATTCCTTTTTCATTTTTTTTTTTTTAATAATGCCAGTGCTTAATTTATTATGTTGTTCTGTTTCTTGTTAATATACAGTTTGACATGTCCACTGAGTAATTATTGTTTTTGTTGATACATTAACGCATGGATTTCCCTGATGTACTCCAGTGCTGTGTTTGTTTATAATACATGTATTTCACCAACCTTTCGCTGTACACCCAAAGCTATAAATCTATTCTTCCGCCAGCACCTACCAGAGCACATAATGATATTCTTTTAGCTGGCAGGGTAACTACTTAAGACAATTGTGGCACTGACAACTTTGTATCATCTCTGCTTGATGTCGTGGCTTACTGTATGTAATTTTGCAAATCGCTCTGAACGACAGAGTCTGCTGGGTGCTTAAATGTAAATGCAAATGTAGTTGATCACAGAGAAATCATTACCACATCACATGGTGCAACTCTCTCTCCATTTTTCAGTTAAGACAGCTTTCAGTCTCCCTCCCTTCAGTTGATATCGCCAATAAAACCTACAAAAAACAGCTTCAGATTCCTTCAGGTGTATGAACCTTTTTGTTCAGGTGCAAGGACCTGCCCTTCAACAGACTCAAAGGGGATTTTTCATTTCAAGCCATTCAGACCCTCTCAACAACTGATTCTTTGGTGAGCTTATATCACTTGCATAATTTAAAAAAATACTTCAGACACCGGTAAGATTTATGAAAATGTGTTCATTGCATGGCCAAGGACCCACCTTTTGACATACTTCAAGTGGATCCTTTACATCTTAGACAATGCGCTCTCTCTCTCCACACCTAACTCTCCAGTCAGCTGATATCGCTCATATAAAAAAATCAGGTTTACAATAATATGTTTGATTCAGACTTGAGGATCTGACATTTATATTGGTTATAAAGGCATATCCATGTTGTGCTATTTTATGTGGCTGCCGCCGCATCCCGCTGAGAACAAGCAGACACAAGGCTCAAACAGAGGCTATGAAAATGTCTGGCATCCATTCATGGAAGTAGACCGAGATTGCAGAATGGCCTGTGGAACCTTGCTTTTGTGCAGGTTCTACACTTCTGCGCTATTTATGATAAGCTAATTCCGCTGCCCGACCTCCATTTTGAAAACATTAGCTCTTGTTTTTCAAATTTAGCACAGGGTGAGAACAAAACCGCCACCAACCCGAGAAATATCTCTTTAGCTTGGCGCCCCAACAAGTTATTTTTATTTTTATTTATTTTTTTTTTTATCATGTGACCTAACTTTCCTTCAGTCAAAGTGAGGGTAAGAACATTTCAAACAGACAAGTGCAAAAAAAAAAAAAAAAATCCAGCTCAGAGGATATTTACATGAGAAACTAGGACAGGGAGCACTGCAGTCTCAATGATCCACCTTGAAGGGTTTTGGAGGGGGTGGTGCAGAACGGTTAGAAACAGGAATATTCTGGACCTGGATCACAGGCCTAGGCTTGGGTCCTATGACGAGGTCCTGCAGGTCCCACGGACGTTTTTGAAATCAGATTTTTTTTTGGCACTCTGCGCGACCGTCGCCCGCGAACATCTGTCCCCTCCATATGGAGAGCGAGAGAGAGAGAGGGAGAGAGAGAGGAGAGAGAGAGAGAGGCCACCTGCCATTGGCTCCTGCATTCACACCTGAGGAAAGTGACGGTGCCCTCTCTGGAGGGGTAGAGAAAGCGCAGACCGAAGTGAAGATCAGGGAGGACACTACCTCACGTGCTATGCTTGCACTACAAACAGGGCGATAAAGAGTCCATGGTTTTAACCAATCATTGTGTTGCTGTTTGGACAAACACTGACAGACTCTTATCCAGCGCAGTGGACTGGGAGAATGTTGAGTGCACCCACCAGATAATGGGTAATAGTGCCACACATTAACGCTACCCACATCTCTAGATCGGCAAGAACCTAAGCAGCATCAGTTAACAACAGTTAGTGTGTGTGTGTGTGTGTGTGTGTGTGTGTGTGTGTGTGTGTGTGTGTGTGTGTGTGTGTGTGTGTGTTTGTGTGTGTGTGAGTGTGTGTGTGTAATTCAGAAGCAGAGCTGTGCAGTAGCTCGTCGAAGAAGTTGAAAAAGTGGCACCTCCTTACTTGCCCAGTAGCTCTACGAACACGTTAGCAGTAAGACTATGAGCACGTTAGCTAAGGCATATCTGTGACAGACGCAAGAATGTACATCACCGAGCACAGGAAATGGTTTTAGGAGGAAGTCAGAAAATTGGCTTTTATGGTCCAATTACTCAATCTTCCACTGACACGTTCATTTCTGGACTTCAATCAAATCAACCAAGTTTCAATCTGCGAAAGGATTGATGAGGTATATCTGAAGAAGAAGAAGAAGAAGAAGAGGAAGAAGAAGAGGAAGGGAAAGGTTTCAAGTCCCATTTTGGGAGAGAGGAATAAGAATCACAGCCGGCTGGTCTGGTGTCCCCTGCTGCCGGGGTGGGGAGCGGGGGTGGGGGCATGTTCTCTGCTGGTTTTGGCATGGAGGGTCATGAGGCTGGGGTGAGAGAGCGCTCGACAGGGCGTTGTGGTTTGGCCCCCAGCTCCATTCTGCACTATAACAAGGCCAGCTAATCCCTGTGATCCCCCTTTTTCACCACGGTCAGCTGTTTCCCAGCAACCGAACCGGTGCATCACCAGAGAGAGGTCGGCCTTTGTTCTGTAATAGGGGAGAAAGCACAGATTCTAACCTCACACCCGAACCTCTCTACCCTTCTCTACCTCCTATTCCCTCGCTCTCACTCTCATTCTCTCTCTCCCCAGTCCTCCTATTTCTGTCTGTTTATCTGTCCTTTTCTCCGTTCCTCTCCCTCTCTTTCTCTGATTCCCTAATATTTCACATAAAAATGAGATAATCAGTAATCTTGCATAAGTATCCATAAGAGATCCTTTGAATAACTATAAATGAGTCCTCGGTGAAGTGCTCTGAGATGAAGGAACTGCTACATTACAATGGCTCTGTACAAGAATGGTCTATCAAACCATACAGAGGCACCCAAGGCATCCAATCAGAACTGGGCTATGAGAGTGTCTCATCCAATCAGCAGAGGCGAGAAAGCAAATGCCAGAGGGAGATGAGTATCCGTGAGTGATGGAAAGACAAATAAAATGGAAAAAAAGGGGGTAATTCTGCATGGACAGCAGGATTGTGATAACGGAGTGAAAGACAGAAGGCACAAGGGAGGGAGGGAGGGAGGGAAGGAGGAGGAGAGAGAGAAAGAGAGGGAAGTGAGAGATGGTTAGGGAGCTGGAGGGGAGACCAGGGGCCGGTCTTTAATTGGCAGGGCAAGGAGCGGCTGGCTGACCACCAAACGGGACCAGCGGAGATCAGGATCAGGAGGGTGGGGGGTAGCCACGCCCCCTCAGCCCCCCTGAGAGTCCCCCAGGCACTCTCATCTGCTGCCCCCCCTCCCCACGCTCATGATGGGAAGAGCCACGGGGGGCGTTTGCCCAGCTGATCTCAGAACAGCCCTCTCTCTCTTATATCCTGACCTCCAACATGAACAATTCCATTGAGCCCCAGTTCCAGGATCAGCTATCTCACCTCACAGTCTTGTATGGTCTCTCTCACTCCACTCTCACCCCTGCTCTCTCGCCCACTCTGTCAACTCACTGCCTTGTATGGTCTCTCGCCCCTCTCTCTCTCTCTCTCTCTCTCACCTACTCTCCCACCTCCCTGCCCTGCATCTCTTGCCCCACTCTCTCACCCTATTCTCTCATCTGCTCTCTCGCCCGCTCTGGCCGGTGTCTCCCCTAAAGATCATGCAAAAGCAGCAGCAGCACCCCCACAGGGCTCTGAGAGACCCAGCGCTGCCGTTTCACCGTGCACACGTGGCCCATTCTCAACCGGGCCTCAAAAAGTCGTAAACTCCACCGCCGGAGCCATTTAAAGACCATTCAGGCTTTACAGCGCAGCACTTATGCTTAACAGAAATATAATGCAAATGACCGGATATTAGCACACTGTCAAATTAAATAAACCCTGTAAATGCTACCAGTGAACTAGCCTCACTTGTCAGGCTCATATAACCATGAGGCTGACTAATTTCTCACTCCAGTGTGTTTATTAGAAGGGGACTCCAGGGATCCACTTTGATTTTGCTAATAAACCCATGGTCAGTTGATAGTCCTGACAGGTTGCACAATAGAGAGTGTGTGGATGTGTGCGTGGAATGACAAACTGTGCTAGCTGTGCAAACCCACTGTCAGAAACCTGCCATCGGCAATTAAGACTGCAAGAGGCCTGGGTCAGAACAGACGCAGACAGGATGATGAATCAGAGACTTTGCATCTGTGTGGAGACGAGACTTCCAGAGAATA
Organism: Albula goreensis; assembly: GCA_022829145.1. Lineage (NCBI taxonomy): Eukaryota > Metazoa > Chordata > Actinopteri > Albuliformes > Albulidae > Albula > Albula goreensis. Next base: position 5,446,937 of record CM040759.1, on the reverse strand, counting down.
TGCTCCAACCATATTGGATGGACTGATGACATACATAAACGTTACTATGTGGGCGTGTGAGTGTGAATGTACTGTCTTTCACTGACTTGACAAAGAGCCACTTAAATGGAGAAGCTGTCATGCAATTAAAAGTTTGTTTTGGGAAAAAAAAAAAAACAGCGTGCAAGTGTTACTTTATTGTGGAATATATTACTCACCGATCACATTTTGTTGCAATTGTTTCTGTCAAGTTTTTTTTTTTTTTTTTAATTGATTGAACATTTGTTAAATGTGCCAAAGCATGCACGTGTCTACATGCTGGGCTCAAGTCACTCTCTCTTTTCAAACCAAACACCATAAAGCAGTGTTCATGTACGGGGAATTTATTCAGCGTTCATTTGAGCGAGAGGCGGAGAATATGCGGAGTTACAGTGTAGCGGCTCCCGTTTGCTCAGTTTGAGCGAGAGGCGGAGAATATGCGGGGTTACAGTGTAGCGGCTCCCGTTTGCTCAGTTTGAGCGAGAGGCGGAGAATATGCGGAGTTACAGTGTAGCGGCTCCCGTTTGCTCAGTTTGAGCGAGAGGCGGAGAATATGCGGGGTTACAGTGTAGCGGCTCCCGTTTGCTCAGTTTCCACGTGTGAAACTAAAACTATTCAGGAAAGCGCACATTAACGGAACCTAATTGGCATTTCGCGACAATAGCAGGACGTTTTAATTACACGATGACGACTGACTTCTATTTATTAAATCTCCCCTTTTAATTAAGCTTAAGAGCACTTCAAAAGCAGACAGACTCGCGCTCTCTGGTAATAACGTGATAGAAAACAAATCACACAGGATTTGAGGATCTCCTCCAGGAAGGGGGAAGAGCGTGAGGAGCTGGGTTTATTTGATTGTGCCGAGCAGTGTGTGCATTAGTCCCCCCGTTCCCGCTAATTAAAATTCCCAGTCTGTCTTTGCCAATCTCTTGTTTTCAATTAACCAAGGAGTTCCAGCTGACGCTGTCTCTGGTGGCATTTCTCCCATCCCAGCACACTGTTAAAGAGCCCAGGAATTTCAGATTTGGGAGGACTCGTGTTTTCGTCTGCTCACTCATTCCCTCAGTCTCTGTAACTTTCTTCTATCTCTCTGTCTCTCTCATACACTCTCTCTCTCTCTCTCACTACCTCTCCGTCTCTTACTTTTCTCTCCATCCCTCTCCCTCTCCCTCTCTGTCCCTCTGTCTCCCCCACTCTCTGTCTAACCCTCGCTTGCTGTCTCTGCATCTCTCTCAATCACTTGCTCCTTTTCGCTCTCTGATCTCCTCTCTCCCTCTCTCTCTCTCTCTATTTCTCCCTTGCTTGCTCTTGTTTGCTCTCTCGTTTCCTCCACCCGCTCCCCCCTTCCCCTCCGCCCCACATTTCTTCTTTACACTGTCATTTCATCATTAGCGCTCCACTTTGTAGCCAGGAATGTGGAGCGCTCTTTATCTGGACAAACATTGCAGACGCTGTTCAAGGTTATTATGGCGAGCTTGGACTCATTAGGCCATGACATTTTCCACTCAGTCAGCGAGCCAGGTCCTCCACTTAGCAAACCAAACCTTATTGTCCTCCCCAGTAATAAAAAAAAACACAGATGTTCGAAAATTAAAAATGTTCCTACCAGGCAGTGTTTCCCTTTGTCTATGGGGGCAGGGGGGTTAACACTGGGAATGGTGGAGGGGATGGCTCAGTTGTTTTAAGCACTTCTGCGTGCTCACAAAACAGGGGGAAGGAGTACAGGGGGAATGTAGCCTTAATTCAGAATAATCACAGCATTAGCGGTGGAACGTGTCTCATCCTTCATTTGAAAGGAGCTCCTTTCATGCGCTGTAGATTTCCACGGTTTTACCAGGATAAATCCGACAGGCGTCGACCATCGGGTGCTGGCAGGGGCCCCCGCAGGGCCTGAAAAAGTACAGGCCCCTTTCACAAATGAGAAGAAAAACTGGAAAAAGTACAGGCCCCTTTCACAAATGAGAAGAAAAAACTGGATTCAAAAACATGGTCCTAAATTTCCCATTATCACCTACTATGGCTCTCCTTTGTTTTCCACCTGTATGTCCAGCTCTGCTACCATGGACAGAAAATTCAGCGGCAAGAGAATGAGAGAGACAGAGAGAGCCGGAGAGAGGGAGAAGCCGCTGTATAAGGGCCATGCCTCTCTGTCACACAGTGTTGCCTGGAGGCTGAGATACCAGCACTCTGGCCCTTTGCACCTGT
>CM040759.1:5437214-5439714 GCA_022829145.1 Albula goreensis | reverse complement strand
CCACACACCCACACACCCACATGGCCTCCGCCCACACGGCCTCCACCCGCACGCCTGCACAACCTCTGCCTGCGCGGCCTCCACCCACACACCCTCCACCAACATGCGCTCCACCCGCACGCCCTCCGCCCTCCACCCACACGCCCTCCACCCCACGGGCTCCGCCCGCATGCCTGCATGACCTCCGCCCGCACGGCCTCCACCCACACACCCTCCACCCACATGCCTTCCACCCACATGGCCTCCACCCACTCACCCTCCACCCACACGCCCTCCCACCTACCCACATGCCCTCCACCCGCATGCCCTCCGCCCACGTGCCATTGGCAGAGGCAGTCACACACAGGCTGTGGAGCTGGAGGCTCCGGAACACGGCGTGGTGCGCGGCAGCGGAGTTTGGCTCTCGTTCGGTGACGCTAATTGGATTTGCCAGTGTTTATGCTCGGCCTCTTTCCGCGCACCCATCTCTAGACGCCTCTTATGTGGAGCGCGGCAGACACATTCAATAACGAATGAGGGATCCGCTTGGCTTAATGGGACATGAGCCACAGGTCTGAGGGATGGGGGGGGGGGTTGGGTAAGAACGGGGTTTCCCAGAGGAAGGAAGCGTGGGGGCGAAATCTGGAGAGCCCGTAATGCTTGGACCAGAAGGCATGAGCTGTTCTCCCCCCGACATTTTATGACCAAAGAAATTTTTTTGGCATACAAATCTGGCAGATTTTTTGGTTTTGGCAGGAAAATCGAACCCAAGATGGAGAATCCTGGCCTCTGATTCAGCTATGTCAGCCTGCTGTGAAATTTGGCTTTACTCTGAGGAGCCCCACAGTTCCACATTGCTCCAATTGAGCTCCAAGGTTCCTTACACCTCCCACCAACATTTCTCCAACGTTTTTCTAATGTTTCTCCCAAGCTAACACATTCCGAATGTTCTGCCAATGTTCCGACCACAGCCAAACATTCCGCCAACATTACCAATGAAAGTCCAACGCTCTTCTGACATTCCTACTACCGCACCTCAACGTTCCCGGTAACGTTCCTCCCATAGTTGGCCCATCTTTCCCTCCATCTTTCCGCCCCCCACACTGGCCCCATCTTTTGGACTCCGCTACGCCGCTACGGCTGATTCTGCAAGCTTCCTTGGAGCGAAATGGGAGGCGGCTGGTGAAGCGATGTCCCAGGGTCCCGCATTAACAGCGCTGTCGCCCGGCATCAGCGGCGGGCCGCGACCAGCCTGCGCTCTGATTGCATGTGAAAAGCAGGAGCCACGGGGAGGAGGGTTTCACTTACTGTAAAGCAGGGGAAGGCTAACTGCACTCTAATGGGATGGGACAAGACTGCGGGACTCCTGTACTAAAGCTAATCTGCTGTATCTGCCGGGCACGCGGGACGGAAACGCACTGGGGCTCCTACGTCTCACTGAGTCTCCCATACCAGACCTGCTGCGGGCAGTGATCGGACTGACACTGATACAGCTATGCCTACACACACACAGGCACACACGCACTAAACACACACACACACACACACGCATGAATGCATGCACATGCGCACACACACTCATGCAAGCACACACACACACAGGCACACACATGCATGCGTGCAAACACAAACATACACACACATACAGATGCACACATGCACACATGTATTTGTGCGCATACTCTCAGGCATACACACACGTGCAGAGACACACACTCACATACACAAATATCACACGGACATGCATGCATACACACAGTCATATGTAAACATACACACACACACGCACACGCATCCACATGACCAAGCACACAGCCACTTCCACCGATTTATCAATGAGCAGACTCCATCCTGCACACACACTGAACCACGTAAAACAGACAAGCGGCTGACAATAAATATGTGGGAAAACTGAGAGTAAAACGGAGAGAGAAAGAGAGAGAGTAACGAGTGAGAGACAGAGAGAGCGATATTGAGAGACCCTTTATTATGTATTGGCTTGGCGGTGGTGCCATTCAGCCACCTGCTCACACACTGTCATTAAAGCCTCCGCGTCCCTCTGAAGTCGTCCGCCCAGCGGGGGAGCCACACGGACAGCGGCAGGGGCGACATTTTACCTCTCCACGGGGGGGATGGGGACCCCCCACAGGGACACTTTTGAATAAGGAGCCTCACCACAGGACTCCCCTTCGGTGACAACCCTCTTCACCCCCTTCAAAACTTAACCCCCCACTCCTGCGCCGGAGCCGCTACGGCGTCATAGAGACACTCAAATGACTCCTTCTGCTCCGAGTGTAACAGCCTGACAGTTACACAGCAGTCAGAGGGGTTAGCAGGGGACAGGTGGAGGCTGAGGCCTACAGAAATCACCTTTCATCACGGCACTCACTGAGCGTACTCATTAGCTCTCTTCTGCACTATAACATAATGCCATATGTGTCCACAGCCATGCTAGGGCACTACAATCTCTCTGTTCTGCACTTTAACATAATGCCACATGTGTCCACAGCCATGCTAGGGC
>CM040759.1:5419714-5432214 GCA_022829145.1 Albula goreensis | reverse complement strand
CCTCAGGTGAAGGGCGGGAGGTACAAGACGGACATGCAGGCTGTCAAACTCGCAGCAGCCATCCCTCACTTTGCCTAGGCGGGAAGGCCTGTCCGTCCGTCAAATCGCGGCCAGAGGCAGGATCAGACGAGGGAGCGTCTTACCTCAACCACCCACGCACGCACGCACGCACGCACGCACACACACACACACAAAAAGCCCTGCTCTCTGTGAGGCCTGTGATACCCAGCAAAAACACTCTGTCAGCCACTAAAAAAAAAAAACTCATATCTCCAAAGATTCAACTTCTCGTGAAATCAGAAAGAAAAGTTATTACTATGATCACAGAGAAAAAATGTGTCCTTACCGGGGAAACTTGTCTGTTTTTCTCAGTCACCACCCATCGTTCCAGCTAAACCCAGACACCCCCCCCCCCAGACACCCCACCCCCCAGACGCCCCACTTCTCCATTCGAGCGAAACGGTTGCATCATGCTGTCCATTCCACAACCTATTTGCATTTTCTCTCCATATTTTCCTATTTTGGGAAGGGGGGTTGGTTACAGATGGCTGGTGACAGGCTCTCTGGGCCCTGACTGGCTGGCATCTGGGGGTCCCATCTGTAGTCTGGGCACCCCGACCCTGACGGGTTTGGCCGGTTACGCTGTGTGACCTCAGCCCTCTAGCACCCCCCACCCACCCCTCCACAAACCTGTCGGACCTGAGAAGAGCAAACACCGGGGTTAACAAAACTATATTCAGTCCGCAGTTTAGTCTCTGAAACAGTCATGTGTCTCGAGATCCCTCAAGGCTGTTCTGTGGTTCTAAGTCTAACCAGCACACCAAACGTCTCTGGTCCAGTGCTTATGTAGAGGCCTTCAAGAGGGCAAGAGAAATGTAATGTATTAGTCTAACACTTCTCCTCTCAATCTATCTCAATCCTTGCTCCCATTTCCATAGGGTCGATGTGATCGTTTAGAAACAAACGCAACATCTCAAAGTTTTCATCCCTCTAATCATGACAGGTTTTTGCCAGGCACATAGCAGAGCACACAGGGCACACGAAAGCAAAGCACAGAAGGCTACCATCGAGTAAACTAAGAGTTTTTTTTTTGTTTTTCCTTCAAAGGAATTGGTTCCCTTTTTCCAGTTGAGAGTGGAACCTATCGGATTGGAGGCAGCAGCGTTGAGTAGCTTTGTTTTGTCTCGTGCTTTAATTCGAGTTGATGGGTTTATCATGGCTCTTGGAAAATGAGACTACAAAGCTCCACAGGCCTGAGGGAAAGGCAAAAAAAGAAAAACAGCGTCCCGTCTCCTAAAAAAAAAAAAAGAGGCCATTTTGGTCCAACTTCGGAAATCCACAGCATTTCTCAGTTTCTTTATGCTGCAAATTCCCGACATGAGAAACCATCAAGGTCTCTTTTCTGTCTCTCCCACTCGCTCTCTGTTTCCTCAGTAGTCTGTTCTTTATTCTATTGTACGACGGTAAAATACAGTCATCATCCGCCCCGAGGGAGCCAGGAAATGCAACGGAGGCTCCTCTGAGCTGGGATTGTGCTGCGAGGAGCGCGCCCAGTCCACGAGTCTCTCTTTGTGTTTGTTTTCACGTTTTAGTGAGTATTTACGCACATTACGCTCTGGGCATGGAGCGGCAGGCGTTTCTGCTGGGGGGGGACAGAGTGTGGAGTCGTCGCGGGGTTCGACATTAAAACGTTGTCGGGATTCCGTCTGTTGTTCATAGGCTCATTCTGGTGGTTTCACAGTTGGTTGTTTTGTTGATGGTGCTCTTGTTGTGGCTGGAATTCTGGGAATGTCTGGGAATTTGGGATTGCTGCTTCCCCCACCCCCCCATCCCTTCCCCTCCTGTAAACACCTCTCTGTCTCTATAGTCAAGGCTCACCATGACGGTTCAATCTGCCCGATACTCGCTCTCTCTGTACACAAAAGTGTTTTGCTTCCTTTATTGTTATCACTTTCCGGCAAATCAAGGATAATTTACAGAGGAAGGTGACGTATGCCAAGACCTTGATGCAGTAGGTCGGGTTCCGGATGACCCGACTCTCTATCTCTACCTCTTTCCCTCTCCCTCCTCCTTTTACGCTGAGAGTGGAGTGAGGTCCCCCCCCCCCACCCCGTCCCTGTTAGACTGTCTGAATTAGAGGGCCATTAGACTGCACGGAAGCATGCCCCAGCATCAGCGCGTGGGCGCGTAGGCAGAGGTGAAATTGGTTAATAAAATGACGGGGACCCTGAAAATTGCAACAGCCCAAGCAGAGTTAATCAGTCCGCCTACCAACGGCATTAAAAGCCTCCCACGTTACCTCTAACCCGCTAAACATTCCCACCACGTGCCGAGGCTTTGCTCCTCGCTCCCTACCTTTCCCTTGGATCACGGGAACGTAGAGGCCGGATAGCAGATGCGACGCACCTCTGCTCTAAAATGCTCAGACGCCCTCTGTCTGAGCCGTTTCCCCCCTTTTTCATGAATAATATATTGTCTTTTTTATTGTTCTGAACTACATAGGAGTGTGTGGGGGGGGGTATGGAGCCAATTACAACCTACAAAGTAAAACACAGATTATAGTTTTTGGTATAAAACAGGCTCCGGGCAAAAAGAATGACAATCTCCCTCCCTTTAAATGTCATATAATGGATTGGATGATGTACAGTGTGCTAAGGCCCGACTCGCTGAATTTCTGAATGTCAGTGCAGAGAGCACTGTGAGGAGACACGAGGGGTGCACCGTCCCTTTAAATGCCAGGTAAAATATGAAGGTCCCATGACCCACACCGCCCCCCCCGCCCACCCCCCAACCCCCACAACCCCCCCCAAACACCCTGTTCCCTAAAGTCTCCTGTGGATTTCCATGGTGACTCCAGTAGCGGACCCATTAGTCCTTGCAGGGTGAAAAAAAAAGAGAAAGTGAGAAGGAGATGTGGGGGAGTGGAGGTGAGGTGGTGGGGGGGAGGTGGGGTGATGGGGGGTTCTCGGCTCCCATCAACACGCCAATTAATCAATTAGCTGGCGAGAATCAATACCCCCGCCCAGCCTGGCAGCTTGACAGCACTCAGGTGTAATTAAAATTGTAACTATTGACAAATCAAGATAGATGGGACTCTTCTTATGCTGCCGCCCGAGACACTAGCGAGCTGGTTCACTGAAGGACCTTGTCTGCCAGGGGGAGGGGAATATCGGGGAGGGGGGGGGCTTCAGGGGCCACCGATGCGCTTATTAGCAGTGCAGGGGCCACTCTACGGGCCCCGTGGGTCGACGCGGCTCCCTCACACATCCATCTCTGGAAATGAGATCATTACGCAGACTCTGACATGTTCGCCCAACGTTCTCGTTCTTGTTGAATTTCACTGCTTACATCTCAAAGGGCCCTACTTCTCCACCCCAACACCCCCCCCCCCGACCCAACTTATTTATCCTTCTGTTCAACGGCACAGCCAGTCACAGATCGAATGTGCAAGCTCTAGAAAAGCAGCTGGGGGAAAAACCTAATGCTAAATGCTTATCGATAGTAACAAAACTGTTTAAAACTACATACATTGTTTTTTTTTTAAAGCCACATTTTTTCCATAACACACTCTTAGAATAACTAATGGACGGGCTCACATTCACATGTAGACTTGGTGTGTATGAAACAGTTGGAGTGTTCCTCAGGCACCCAATAGTGGAGTTTGCTTCCTGGGAGTAGAATTCTGAGCATTCTGGTGATGTCATAGTGTCGGTGAGTTCTCTGCTGCCCATATAACAGTCAGCATTCATCCTTACAACAGGAGCAAAAAACACCAGCCATCGTTCTACTGTCAGATCATCCACAGACCTTTTAATATGTTTTTGATAAAAATCTGTATCAATAAAAAACAGGCAGCAAGCATTCTTTTGATGGATTTAATCATGCAAATGTTGGTCCCTGCTCCTGTGTTCAGAGGAATTAAATGTAATTGTGTGCACAATTAGATGACAGCTTAATAGTTTTTAGAAAACACACACACAGATGCACACCCATTATCGAGACAGAGCAGACCTCAAATTACTCATTTTCCATCTTTTTTTATCCCCCTATAGACGATGATGACAACAGATGACAGTTAACATCTCAATATGAAAGACACCATTTCCCATTTCATGGCAGAAGCATATTAGTATACAACTTCACCCACCATGGGCCCCCGCCTAGCCAGACCTGATTTCTTTTCATTGCATCCCGACTTATCAACTTATATCTCATTTTTTTGTCTCCAAGGTTACAGGATTTATGGCACCAGACACAATAAAAACGATAGATCATGTGGCCTTAAAGGGAGACTGGGGGAAAAAAAACAGGAAGGGAGGTTGGAATTCTGCTCTGCTTTTTTAAACGGCTCTGTCAGAAACCCTGCTTGACGTTGAGAGACGAAGTGCTCGTCTCGGTTCCCTGCACACTTTCTCTCTCTCTTCCTCCCAACACTCGAGTGTTGCTTTCCCACATGCTTCACTCCTCTCCTGTCATTGATACTCCATTGATATTTTTCTCCCACCCACCCACACATTACTTCCTTGAAAAGGAATGGGCAAAAATCCCACACACCTGCTGCTCATGCAAAACACACAGGGATGCCCATAGATTGAGCTGACCGATCAGATCATAAGCTCCTGAGGTATTTCAATCCTCCATCCTTTATTATGACAGGTTGGCAACAAATGTCCAGTACTATATAGCAATTCAGAAAATTTCCACAGCAGTGTCTCCACTATGCCCCTGAATGAATATTCACAGTACGTTCTACAAACTCTGTTCCAATGATGGGTGGCTGACCTTCCAATGTTCTGTATTCAGAGTTGAGTATCTGGTGTGTCTACAGAATCACTGTCACTGGTCTGTCTATAGTATTTGTATGGGGTATCTGGCATGTCTATAGACTCTGTGTGAGAACACTGATTAGTCATCTGGCATTTCAGGTGCCTGTTTCCCTCATTCCTCCATCTTCTTTTCTTCAGCACTTACAGTTCCTTGGTGAAAGAATTATACATGTACTACACACTTAAAACAATTCTAAAACTGACCTTCTGACAATATGGGTTACTTTCTTGTGTTTGTCTTCATAAGCCCTGGTTTTGTCCCCTACATCACAGTAAATGCCATTTAATGCATATGCTTTTGTCTAATGCTTTACTTACTATGCTAATATGTTATTTTAAAAAATGATTTACATGCATATTAAACCCACTTATTTTCTAGATGCTCTTATCTAGTGGGAGTTACTTTCAGCGCAGTGCTAATCATGAGGTAAGACAAACACCAGCGTGGATACTTTCAAGGAAATTGACTGTAATGAATAAATTGACTATCTAAATATGTTGTTATGTATGCAAACCTGCAATAAACGTATTGTCTTGCATAGGTGCCAGCCCAATACAGAAATATTAGTAAAAGGAAACAGTACAAGAGCTATGACATTATTTATGAAGCATAAAACAGGTAAAGAAAACTGAGGCAGAACAGAATCCTGATAGATGTATGAATTGACTTACAAATATATATTAATGAATTGATTGATGGAAACATAGCCAAAGTACATTTTAGGGTTGGGCAATAAGACAGAAATGTGAAATGAAATAGACATATCGCAATATATGTACCTGTATTCAATTAACCTCTCATAAATGTTTCAGAACTCATTTTGAGAGAAGGATGGCTTCAGGGCGCAAAATGGATATCACCATGTCATGATATGAAAATATAATCAGGAAATGACTGGAATGAAAGTTTGATAAACAGTAATATTATTTTATTGCTCTGCTCTAGTGAACGTGACCGATTTTTAAAGCCATCTCAAACATCAGTGGCAGGTGATAGAGCCTGGCTGGGCAGGGATTCTGTCCAATCCAGCGCTATCTTTTAACAGATGCTGCAGAAACCATGGCGTTGCCCAGAACTTCCCTGCCCAAATTATGGTGTTCACAATCACCCCACCCCCCCCAAAAAAAAAAAAAAAAAAAAAAAAACAAAAACTGCCAGGACGTGGTTCAAAGGAGAGAAGTGGGCTATTATTCTGCACACGGGTGTCTAATAGAGTCTTCAGGGTGCCAGACAGGTCAGGAGTCCGTCTCGTTTGAGATGATTAGGGTGCCAAATTCTCAGAAAACCCTTTTGATGTCTATGATTAGCAACGGCGGCGCGGCTAACATCTCAACCCCAATGTGACAACAGGCCGGACAAACAGCGGTAACAGCAATTTTGATTGGTTCACAGAGCCAGCCCTGGGACTGGAGGGTAAAAGTCCTTAACATATAAATTTTATCTGATTTCCCCAGATGTCCCTTGAATTCCATTTTTAGGTTCAAGAAACAGAAATGTTCTTGAAATATTATTCAGTTTTATTACTCCTTTTCAAAAAAGATTTTAAGATGTGAATGGTCATGCATATTAATTTTACCATGAAAGTTAGCAATGTCAGACAAGTCTGCCATTTCAACACTTTAATTTGGGTGATTCCTAAAATGTATTTGACACACATCCTAAACACATTTTCTATATTAAATAAGAAGCATCAGAGTGTATTAGCAGTAGATTTGTATGCAACATGCCTGCAATGTTTTTTTTTGTTTGTTTCTGTCCATGACTTTGACAGAATATTGTTGGAGCAACAAATACATTTTGACGGTTAGCAGAATTTTCTCAACCAGGGTTTCAAAATGAACAATGAACATATTCAACCAGCTAAAGTGACTACAAATGAAGAAATCACCAGCCAGTCAATGTGTTCTAGTCACATTTGGTAGATTCTTCACAAGCTAAAGGTAAAATCTAGCAACATGTGGCTGCTGTTGAGTTCAGTTTAGCATTATCTCACAACCAAATTGGATTCTAAGCAGCATGTTCTCAAGCATTCTTCAAACATCTTGTGCTCACTCAGAGAAGCCCATAAAGACACAATACCAGATGAACTTGGGTGAGATGGGTTATTTTCATTCTTCTCTGTGTTTTCCAAAACAACCAGTCAATGGCACACCATCTGAGCACTCTGACCGCAGTGGCGCGAGGCCGCCAGAAATCCACACGTGTTTTTTTTGTGAACTTGGGTAAAGTCTCATCAAACGTTTCTCAGATCACCGCCAACAGTTTTTCACAGCGATCCAAATGGCAAATGCGGTCCCAGCGGGGACTTCCGAATGTCACACTGAAAGGAGGAGAAAATCATGACACACCAGAAAAAAATGTCAAATGACAGACAAAGCTCCTTGAAAACTTCTCCATGAGATAATGTTGTTTTTTTTTTTTTTTAAAGCGAGACTAAATGAATCTCTCTTTCAGCATTCTTAGGCTGCGCCAAAGAGGGCTGTCATTATATATTCTTCACTAGAACTGCCTTCCCTTCAATTGACTGCTAATTATAACCGAAATAAAATGTCTCCCTATTAGTAGAAACTAATCTATCACTTAGCTTTTCAGATTTTAGAAAGCCTGGCGGATTTAGCCAAGTTTCATGAGCAGAGTTTAAAACTAACATGGATTCTCTTGAAGTCAAATGCAGCTCCGGCAAGAGACATGCATTACTGGAACTTTTTACAACATTGTAGAAATGTTTAAACTTGTCGATTTTTTGAAAGAGGATATGTTTCTGAACAAACTAGGCCGGTAAGATAAGGAATAAATAAAATATTTCGGTAAGGTTGTGCAAGGTTGTGTTTATGTAGCTGGGTTGTAAACGGGGCTAGTTTTTCTAATCCGTGGGAAAGTTTTAAAGATGTGCTTACAATTTGACAAAAAAAAAAATCAAAAGAAAACAGAACCTAAAAAGATATGTTTAAGAAATGTCACTTTTCTTGCTGGGTTATGCTTTTAAAAATGTTTCAGTGCTTCTTCCTTCTGACACTGAAAAATCGAAATCTCACTGAAGTCTCTCTCACTCTCTCTCTCTATCTCTCTCTCTCTCACACATCCACACACACACACACACACACACACACACACACACCTCACTCACTGAGACACAGACATGCTATTATCCCTCAGAGTGTACTATGGACTGTGGAGTAATGACACATCATAGGCCATGAATTATAAGACTGAAATAAATTTGCCAGTGGTCCAGTGGTTTCCACAGCAGAGGCTAAATGAGGCACACTGGAGAGTGGTGTTTTTTACGTCTGTAACAACCCCATGCATCACTTACTTGCCACATGGCACAGCAGTGAGTTTGACTCCAGAGCCATATAGACTCTACCATACGTCTGGGGCTCCCACAGGCAGCGGCTTGGCAGGTTAGTTCCAGCATGACCAGCGGCACCAGAACGTTATTTTAGTATAGCGTCACCCATGCAGGAAGCCATTGCTCGACAGCGCCTCCTCTGGATGACAGGACGCACACACGGTCTCATTGTTTTTTATTCGGCCCTTGTTTAAACTAGTTTGTCTCACTGGTTTTTTGAAAATTGCTTTTGCAAGACAGACTTGGGTCTGCCTTTTCCAGAGGCGAAGATAGAATACTCCTTAGACACAGCCGCTGAAGGGAAAGAACCATTGGCTGGGGAGCAGCACGTCAGAGGAGAGGCCAAAATGGCCAGAAGACCGCCCTAAAAAGATCGCCCTACAGAGACCGCTCTACGAATACCATCGGCTATTCCAAATCTGGGGAATTGTTTCTTTTATAAATTGTGCTCAGAACACATAAACGCATGCAAACTCTCACACACACACACACACACACACACACAGTAGAAAAACCTCCATATGCAATAAGCTCATGCCGCATTCTATCCTTTAATTCCAGAACACGGCGTTCCCACAGATCTCATGGTATCGTACACAGATTTTTAACGGCACGTTCTGCATCGGGGGACAATGGCACAGTTCCTCACCCAGACAGGAGTGAGGATGAGGGTACACAGGAAGACGAGGCTGATTCAAAATGATAACAAAGAGTGAGAATCGCACATATCTGAGTGACTGCATTATCTCAGGGATTAAACTCAATGCCCATCAAAAGATATATGTATATGTGATGATATATGTATATATATATTTTATTCAGTAGAAACATTTTCAGACAATAGAATGGTTTGGAAACATTTATTGATGGTGTTTATGAACTGGTTTGGGCTGGAGTCCTAAGTGGGGGCAGTGTGAGCTGTTCTCCAGGAGAAGAGCACCCCGAAGAGCAAGGAGTCATAGAGGAAGGTGGAGATGGGGGAGGGGGTGGGTGCCAGAGATGCAGAGCATAGGGGGCAGCCTCCTAGTGGCTAGAGGGGAAGGTGGGCGGCTCAGATGGGGGGCCCTTGAGCAAGGCCCTGCTCCCAGGGAGATTGGCCCTTGGTTAGTCTAATCAACTGTAAGTCACTTTGGATAAAAGTGTCAGCAAATTAATGGTTATGAAATGAGGTACATGGCGCTTTTATACTTGTGGGGAGACTGGGATTGATTGAAGGGGTTGTCTGAAAATGATTCTTCCGAACTTTGTTTTACCAGAACTCCATAAAAGGTAACCCTGGTAAGATCACACAGGTGCATTAACACCTGACAAAAGTTGTTTGCTACAGTTTACAGAAAATAACGCACAGCATAACCTTCAAGTGTTAAATAAATGGACAATTCACTCAGGCAAGTGTCTTTGACCTCGACTGCAGTCATACAGCCTGAGCCATGCTAATTTAATGCTGTACATTTTACTCTCTCAACAGCAAATTACCTCCCCGTAAATAAATATATAAATAAATGTTTGTTTAAATGAATAGACAAAACATCCGTGATAGCACAACACTGGCCTCCTTATGAGGTTGCAAGGCTGTTTCCCTGAAGGCCTTTTTGAAAGTCCCATCCTTTTCTAAGGAGGCTAACCGTTTCCCTCATTTTCCACCATTACAATGTACAGCATAAAATGCGTTCCCTCATCAGACCGAAGCGCCCAACAAATCAAAGTTAAGGCAATTACGTTCTTATTCTATCCTTTCAAATGGCAACAGATGTTTCCCTTGGTCAAAATTGCGCTGTAATTGCATATGGTAGCATATGGTTATAGTTGATTAATCCTAGCAGGGAGAGAGTTCCATTATTTTCTGTGGCTGGCTGGTAAATAGGCACTTGGAAAGGGAATTGAGGCGGTGGGTGGGGAGGTGGGGGGTTGGTTGGGGGTGGGGGTGTAGATGCAGGAGATGTAAGAGAGGTGACCAGCTTAATCGATTGGGGGTGGGACTCAGAAGACAGCACACACACATACAAAAACACACTCACATACAAACACACAAACACATACACACACGCACACATAAAAACTCACACACAGACAAACACACACACACATACTCATACAAATATACACATAAACACACACATACACACAGTGTGAAGGCTGAAGAGCCTGGTTTGTGTATGTGCACTCTGTGAGTTGTTTTCATAAGAGCATGTGGGCCTGCTGCTTCTCAGGGGACCATGGGAGCAGCGGCGTGTCAGAAACATGCTGGCCTCTGTGACACTGTCTGTCCCAGTGTGACTGTGATTAACTCCCAGCAACTCATTCTCTCATAGACACACACACACACAAACACATACACACACAAACACATACAAACTCACACATACTCACACATTGTATGTATCACACATACATACAAACATACACACACACATACTCATACAAATACACACATAAACAAACACACACATACACACATACACACACACACACAGCCCCTTAAATAAAAATACCCATTACTCAAATATGGACAAAAACTGACTCAAACACATCACACACACAAACTAACACATAAATAAACCCACACACATCCACACAAACCTGCATACCCATTACTCACAAACTGATACACATCCACACCGTCTCACAGGGACACACACACTCTCAAGTCTCCGTTGTGTGCACATAAGCAATCCTAAAAAAACATTTACACACAAAGACAGACACAAACAGTCGCATATCCGTCCCCAGGAGAGCTGGCGATTACAGGGTTCAGGGGTGTGGTCCAGACTCTGAGTCATTTCAACCATGCAGTCAGTGCAGTCCTTAAGGGGGCCATTTCCATTTGAATATGACCCAAACCAGGAAGCACAACAGCCAAGAGCACCTCCATAGTGTGTGGGTCCCAAGAACACACCTGTCCATTCCAGCGGAGGACAGCAAATGACCCCACAGCCTGTTTCTGCTCCCATTACACTCACACATTTTCCTTTATTTCACCTTTATTTAACCAGGTAGGTCAGCTTAGAGCCCAATTCTCATTTGCAGTGGAGACCTGGGGAATAAAGGGGAATTCACAAGATAAAGGGGAATCACAAGCCCATCAGATAAAGGGAAATGACCAGCCAATCAGATGTAGGGGAAAGACCAATCAGCCAATCAGATTTTTGGGGGTGGAGGAGACTGGCTGAATCTCTTCCCAGGTTGTCCTGAGCTAACTACCCTCTTTCCATTTCAGGACGCGTTGTTTTGGGCCTGCGTGATTATGAAAACCAAAGAACACAAACTCTCCTGCTCGCAGGTCTCCCTCTGCATAAACCCATCTCTCGTATTCTGCTGTGATGTTTCGGGGTGCTCCTGGGTGCGGGTGGGGGCTGGCGGTTTTCTTTAGGGGTTGCAGCATGTTGGATAAGATGAAAGGCAGAGAGCATATGGGAATGGGGCCCCCAAACGGATCAAAAGAGGCGTGTTAACGGCACGGCCGACGAGAGGCCCGCTCTCCGTGTGTACAGCACCTTGCAACCTTGATCAGGCCAAAGCGCCACGCTGGGCCTGCCAACATCAGCATGTTAATCTGAAGAGACGGAGACTTCAAAAGGCGAACGCTCACCCACAGACGCACGCAGCACTGATATGAGAACACATGCATGTATGAACGACCGAAAACATTACACGGGAACATGTACAATACACACACACTCACACACACACACACACAACACACACACACAAACTCAAAAACACACATACACACTTTCTCTCACAAACACACACAACACACACACACACACACACACACACACACCAACTCACAAACACGCAACACACACACATAGACAAACACACACACCAACTCAAAAACACACATACACACTTTCACTCACAAACACACACAACACACACACACACACACACACACACCAACTCACAAACACGCAACACACACACACACACAAATGCATATACGTATTGGCAAACACACACATTAATTCATATGCACAGCCCATAGCACTAACACATAAACGTTTGTGCTTGCACCACCATAGTAAAGCACACACACACAAACACAGACGCTGTTCTGAAGTTTGGAAGCCAGATATGATAAGAATCTAACTCCATAGGGCCCTGTTCTCTGCTTTGGATCCAGTGATTCATAGCTCTACTGAGAAAATAATAGGTTATAATATACCAACCAAAGTAAAAAATCCAACAGAAAGCCTTCAGAATAAAACAGACTAAGCAATGAATCCCAGAGGAACGCCACTTCATAATGTCTGTGTACACAGAGGGGCCCATTATAGTGGAATGGAGGTTTAGGAAACTAGACGAGAAACCAGAAGGT
>CM040759.1:5382214-5414714 GCA_022829145.1 Albula goreensis | reverse complement strand
CTCAGCGCGGAGGAGAACGACGACGCACCCACGCCGCGCAGTCCGCCGAGATGAAGACCGCAGCCTTGTGGCTCTCTCTTAATCATCGGCGGCGAAGCTTGGTTCGCAGGTCACTCGCAGCGCGGCGAAGACCGAGCGAAAGCGTTCCAATTAATTTCCTCCTGGTTTCGACCCGAGATGCTCATCTTCCGCGAACTCTACGGCAGGAAGGGGAAATATTAAGAAGGGGAGTACTGCCTGACAAATCTCAGCTCAGAGCACACGGGAAAAAAATTATACAAAAAAATGAAATAAAGAAAATAAAGACCCTCTGGAACACTGCTACAGCTAGCATCGCTCACAGGCAGGAACAGGAATCTCTCCACTGATGTGAAACTTATCAATCTATACTAAATGTCACAGATGAGAGCTGGCAGGGCTGGATTCTGCGATATCCCAGGCTACACCTTACCCTCCCATCGCATTGTAAAGAGAGAGGAGGGGGGTGCAGAGAGGGGTGGCGGCTGGCCTGGATATGTCTCAGAGGTAACAGTCACCCTTCCATCCTTCCGCACCTGAATAGCGATTACCCAGCGTACTCTTACCATAGATGCAAGGGCAGGGAGTTAGAATGTTTTTTTTAGAACCTGTTGCACATAAAATGCTGACCTCTCTCTAAAGGGCGGGGGTCATGGATCGTTGGTTGGGGTTGGGTGGGGGGGGGGGGTGGGGGTGGAGCCCATGCTCCTGTTGTTACCGCAGAGGTCATGAAGGTGAGAGGAAAATCCGGCAGTGACTAAGTGAAGATTTCGATAATTAAACCCCGAGTTTCGCTGCCACAGAAGATGCAGGTGACCTCCAACCCCCATCAGGGGCAAAAAAAAAAAAAAATCACGTTCATATTTTCATTTGTGAATCACATGAAGGGCATGGGATTTTATATTTCATATTTGACTCCACGTTCCATTATACCACACATATTCCATAATCTGTGCACATACACACATTTCGTTGTATATTTAACATGGTGGAATGAGGCAGAATGTAAAAACTAGACCCCATTCCCGACCACTCCAAACATCTAACCAAGGCAGCTTGTCTTTCCTTATTCATTTTGTGGGATGGGGATAGGGTGTCACACTTGAACATGCTTCATACACACAGCTATTAATAAAATTACTTCTTTCATTTAAAAAATAGTTTCCTTCAGCTTGAGACCATCATTACTCAGTGGGCAGAAATTAGGCGTTTGACTCATCATTAGCTGTACTTATGCATTTCACAAAAAAAGTACCTTTTTTTCAATGTTTGGTGTGTGCATGATGTGTTTGTGTGTGTGTGGGGGGGGGGTGTGTGGGGGTGGATTTGGGGTTGATAACGTAATCCTACAGCCATCATTCTGCTTTTTATTTTTTAAACTTTGGTTCATTTTTTTCTGCACTTATGCATTCATCTCTACGGGTGCCAGCCTGATTAATTAAGTTGGGCTCATTAATTAAGACCTGTGTTCTCCACTGCTGGGAGTCATATGGCAAAATACATGGTGTGTACAAACACTAACTCAGCACAGACCTGACACAGTTTCTACCACAGACATGAAAAAAGCATTCCTTTTCTTTCAAAAGAGGCTCTGCTTAAAAATGCAAAGTTGATTTTTGGACTTCTGTCAACCTAGTATAAAGCTTCTCAAGGGGGGTGGACTACTGCAACTAGAACAAGGAGGGGGTTAATGCACAATGTATATACACTAGTTTATATGGCTGCATTGTGTGTACTCCCTAAATTAATTAACATGTGCATTGCACTAGTTTATTTTCAGTAATTGATGGAGTTTGCCATCTATAGTTGCAGCTTTTTTTCAGTAGTTACAACCGTTTGGAAATAACAATAAATGAGGTGTGTTAACTAATGTTCTTACAATAGTCTCTTAGCCAACGATCATTATCTCCAGATGCCTGCAGGCTGCTCCTACAAATCCATTCATTTGACCTTGACCCCCCTCCTTTAGGAACAGTAGGCCCTAAAACCTACCAAAAACAGTGTTGTAGAGTAAACAAGCGTTTAGTATACCGCTGTCCTGTGTGACGTTAGGCTGGTACCATACGTTCTTTCTCAGTTTCGAATAAAAACCTTCGAGGGGTAAGGGAGGGGGTTCATGCTGGAGGGAGAGATTTAACACACAGCAGAGAGCGAGAGAGAGAGAGAGAGAGAGGGAGAGAGAGAGAGAGCGACTACATCTTTGGCAAGCAGGACACAAATACTAAACATAATTTGTGTCTAACACATAGAAGGTATAAGCCTTGCCCACGCGGGCTGGTTCGGTTGCATGGATTTTCTTGTACATGAAGCACGCGAGTTCTGGAGCTCGCGGAGGGGGGAAAACAGTCGGCGCT
The DNA here is from genome assembly GCA_022829145.1 of Albula goreensis. Classification (NCBI taxonomy): domain Eukaryota; kingdom Metazoa; phylum Chordata; class Actinopteri; order Albuliformes; family Albulidae; genus Albula; species Albula goreensis. The sequence goes on along the minus strand of CM040759.1, from coordinate 5,412,342 downwards.
TACTTCGTACAAGGGACAATTCATTCACTGTCGCTCCAAGAAATCACTGTGTCCCTAACGACAAATTAATCAAAACGAGTCCTTACCTTGAGCCCTTGTGCAGTGGATAAAGATGGAAAACAATAGAATCCAACTCGACGGCCACTTCAGTCCTGCCGAATCCCCAAACATTGCCCACAGCCGGACTAAACCAACCGCGTGTGTCCGGCACGCTGGATACATGTTGCTCTGTCCTCCCGGAGTTGTGTGTGCGAGTAGCGTGTGGTAGTGTGGGTGATGTATCTTGTTCGATGAGCGTGGGGCTCTCCGGCCAGCCTGTGAGCTCCGGAGCGAGAATGCGGATCCAGACGAAGACTCCGCGCTACCGGGTCCCCCACCGCAACACAGATAGACACACCGCGGCGGCTCAATTGAGTTAGCGCAAGATTGTATCTTCAAGTGTAAGGCAATGACAGAATGCGTACTTACAACCACCACGTTTCATATGGAGCAGTCATATACATGAAGGTAATACATTGAGAGGCGGAAACAGCTGTACAAAAATAAACGCACGAGCCTCTTTCTGTTATTTTCCACCCTTTGAAGACAAATAGACAGTTAATTCCAGTCTTATTTTTTACTGGTCCCGGTTTTAACACGAATCCCAGTGCGCTGGCAGAACGTAGGATGAGAAAGTCAGATTTTCACGAGCCATACATCCAAAACACATTCTTTTTCTTCTTCGTTTTTCAAAATGTTTAAAAATGTGTTGTAATATAATAGAATCGCAGGTTCATAGAATTTCCCTCTGTATCCTTCCTCAGAAAGTCAATACGATACCACGAAAATACAATTTACTCAGCAAGAAAAATTTTCTCTGTAGCATAGTTCAATATTTTCAGTTTTTATCGCATATATCTTTATGCAAGTTCGTTCGTTTTAATTACAAAAATATTGATTATGATTAATCACACACCTTGGCGTTTTCTCCAACTCCTCAAAGTTTTAGCATTGGATGCGACTTCTGTGTGCGATTGCGGTGGTTCAGTTTGCTGACAGAGTATCCTCTGCCGTGGTCCCCGTGGTAGGTTCGGCGATAAGAGCCCCGCTCTTTTGCTGTTCGGTCCAAAGACAAGCGAGCGGGAACCTTTAAGCTCTCCGGGTTGGTTATTGGAGGATACTGAGCAGATGCTTCTAACATCGGTAAGTTTCAAAGGCGCTGCCTGTTCTCCCGTGCATCGCTTTGAAAAAAATATTTTACTTAAACACAGCAATACAATGCACAATTTAAAAACTGTTAAGGAAGTAGGGAAGAGAGGAAAGGAAAATAAACACAAATATTGTCAAGCTGTCATCGCTTCGGGCCGCGGAGGAGTCGGTCCGTCTGCATGCTTTAAACGCAGGGTCCTCAGCCACATCTGAGAGAGGAGCGCGTGCAGCCAAGTCTCAGTCCGAAAGGCTCCGCGCGAGTGTGGGAGGTTGCCATCGCGCGGCGAAGCACAATAAAACACCGAATGTATCCCGTAACAAATTTGCGTTGCATTTGTAATAACGTGCGTAAACATAGCTGGCAAACGGTCTGCAAAAGCTCTTTCAGGTTTCTCAGCGTTTCGATAAAATTATTACACAACACAGCCTGTATTTGCATAGCATCACTTTTTTCATTTCGCACCTATGGTCATGTTCAACTACGCAGCATATACTGCGTAACACTTGTCTGAATTAATACATATTCAGTATGCAAATGAGCCATCAATTGAAAGTTATTGAAGGCACCTGGAGGTTACGGATATACGCCTGCATTGCTGGCAATAGGTGTATTATTGTAATATAAACAACACCCGGGCGTACATGCCATGAATGCGAACTAGATATGAGTCAAGTCAACGGGGTCGTGAGTGGTTAGAATTCCAGGAAGGATAATACAATCGTCTATCAAGAGAAGTCCAAATGGCTCTCTCTGAAGACACTGGACCAAAGTCTAAAGAGAATACGTCAATAACACGAACAGCAGGTTTATTTCATCCCTCTTTTTTTACACAAATGTAAATAAAGAATTGCATGAACTCTACAGGCAAGACTTAAATCAATGAAGCAATTAATCAGTCAATCAAACTAGTGCATAAATTATGCTGGTCCAGTGTATGTGCAGGAAATTCCATGAAACAGGGATATTTAAAAGTACATTTTCAGAATAGACAATTAAATACCATAATATACGCTCTGAATTACATATTTTGAAATGGGAATAAATAAATATGCATTAATCCATACATATCTACAATTCTTTTCTATGATAATTCAATATCGGTAAATTCAGAGAACTCAAAAACTTGTGCTTTCCACAGAGATTCTAAGCTATCCAAGGTTGAATTTCACAATTTGGTAAACTGGGATTTTTAATACACATTGTAATATTATATTCAATTGAGCATATCAAAGAAACATTTATAAATTTAATACTAAAAAGCATTTCTCATTCATGATGAGTCACAGTTTTGCTGTGGAGTAAAAATAAATAAATAAATAATACTAATAATAATAATAATAAACTAATCACAACGTATCACCACCTGGAGCATGAAAATGTAGCGATTTATTAATAATGACAATTACATAGGTAATTTTAAATATTCAAACAGCTTTAAGCAGACACGCTGCGAGGGAATTTAAATCTAGCTCCTGGCAATCCCCGGTAATGGAACCTGAGGAAAAGTTTGCGCTTTGATCCCGGGGAGACATGCACATCTTTGAATTGAAAACAGCTCCTTCAGTCAGCCGCGGAGCTTTGCGGAGATGTGCCGGAAGACAGTGTGTGAGAGAGGGCGGCGGAGGGAAAAAAAAACACACTGTCTCCCCTCTCAGAAGGCTTTTTTGAGTTGTTTTTGTCTTTCCCCATCCTTCTCATTCTGCCTCACAACCCCCACCCCCAAATCCCCCCCCCACCCATCCTTTGAGGAATCAGTGATTCTCCGTGCGTGTTTGTGTGACGCCATTCCTTCTGTGGGACTTTGGGTAATGGAAAAAAAAGAGAAGACAATTTCCACCTCACAACTGCTCTCCTCTCTCCTCTCTCCTCTCCTCTCTTCTCTCCTTCTTCCATCCATTCCACCATTTTCTCTCCTTTGTTTCCCACCCGAAAAAAAGCACATAATACCTTCAGAGGGACTTCATAAGAGAGTTAATGTCACAAAAACAAAGATGGAGTGTGCCCTGCTCTCCCTCAGAATGGCTCTGGGGCCCACATTTATGGTTTTTAACACGCTTACAGACCCTGCTCTGAGCAAAGGGGGCGATTTTATAAACTCAGCAAAACAATTTGGAGAACATTTGGAATTTTTTTATTTATTTTTTTTTCATTTCCGAGCTCGCAAGATTTTATTTATTCTTCTTTGAGGCCCTATGTCTTCTTGACATCAGTTGGGTCAACTTTCACAGACGCTTCCTCTTACTGAGAGCCAACGCAGAGTGAGGCTGCGCACCTGTGACAGTTTAGGAGATGCAACATGTCAAAAAACACTGTCCCAAAACACAGACATTTGCCATGCTCGCCATATGGGGATTTGTGTAAGGTGAATCGCTCTGTTGGTCTGCTCCTCCATTTTGTCACAGCACACACACAGGCCCTCCTTCAGGACAGCAGATGGATCCCACCAGTTACAGCCAAGAGGCTGATCCTCCCTGTCACATCACATGTGAGCTCTCTGGGCCTTCAGCGGAATAACTAACACCAACTAAGCAAGCCAGAAGGGAGCGTATGCACACCGGGACAGGAGCCAATAAGCTTGCACCCTAAACAAGTGATCTAAACACCCACTGAGAACAGCCATCACCCTTACTTCACTAGTTGTAGTATTAATAGCAGTATCAGTAATTACACTAGCAGCAGTACGAGTGGTGGTACAGTGTTAGTAGATCCGTGGAGAACTAAATTCCATGGTAAAGTAGTAGCATTAATAGTAGTAGTAGTGGCTGTAATACAGCGGTAAACACAGCAATAGAAGTGGTGTTACAGTGATTCCAATTAATTGCAAGTGAGCAGTAATAGCAGAGGCAGGGTTGGTGGCACATAAGCGGAAATAGTAATGGCATTAGTACTATTGGTTATAGTACAGTAGCAGCAGTAGTGATAACATACTCGTGGTGGTGGTACAGAAGAATTAGTAGTACTAGTACTAGTGGTGGTGGTAGTGGTGCAGGTGCAGTAGTAGTATTGACATCTGTACTAATGATGGTGGTACAGAAGCAGTGGCAGTAATAGGAGTAGCAGTAGTATTGATACCAGTAGTAGTGATGATACAGTATCATTAGCAGAAACAGCAACAAAGTAATGGTAGTGACACAGTAGCAGTAGTGCTGATAGCAGCAGTAGTAATGGTAGTGATACAGTAGCAGTAGTACTGATAGCAGCAGTAGTAATGGTATACAGTGATTCAGCAGTAGTAATGGTAGTGATACAGTAGCAGTAGTACTGACAGCAGCAGTAGTAATGGTAGTGATACAGTAGCAGTAGTACTGATAGCAGCAGTAGTAATGGTAGTGATACAGTAGCAGTAGTACTGACAGCAGCAGTAGTAATGGTAGTGATACAGTGCAGCAGTACTGACAGCAGCAGTAGTAATGGTAGTGATACAGCAGCAGTAGTACTGACATAGTAATGGTAGTGATACAGTAGCAGTGGTAGTGATTAGCAGCAGTAGTAATGGTAGTGATACAGTAGCAGTAGTACTGATAGCAGCAGTAGAAATGGTAGTGATACAGTAGCAGTGGTAGTAATAGCAGCAGTAGTAATGGTAGTGATGCAGTAGCAGTAGTACTGACAGCAGTAGTAATGGTAGTGATGCAGTGGTAGTACTGACAGCAGCAGTAGTAATGGTAGTGATACAGTAGCAGTGTACTGATAGCAGCAGTAGTAATGGTAGTGATACAGCAGCAGTGGTAGTAATAGCAGCAGTAGTAATGGTAGTGATACAGTAAGCAGCACTGATAGCAGCAGTAGTGATGGTAGTGATACAGTAGCAGTGGTAGTAATAGCAGCAGTAGTAATGGTAGTGATACAGTAGCAGTAGTACTGACAGCAGCAGTAGTAATGGTAGTGATACAGTAGCAGTAGTACTGACAGCAGCAGTAGTAATGGTAGTGATACAGTAGCAGTAGTACTGATAGCAGCAGTAGTAATGGTAGTGATACAGTAGCAGTGGTAGTAATAGCAGCAGTAGTAATGGTAGTGATACAGTAGCAGTAGTACTGACAGTGCAGGGGCAGTAATGACAGTAGTATGGTAGTGATACAGTAGCAGCGGTAGTAATGGCAGCAGTAGTAATGGTGGTGATACAGTAGCAGTGGTACTGACAGCAGCAGTAGTAATGTAATGGTAGTGATACAGTAGCAGTAGTACTGACAGCAGCAGTAGTAATGGTAGTGATACAGTAGCAGTAGTACTGATAGCAGCAGTAGAAATGGTAGTGATACAGTAGCAGTGGTAGTAATAGCAGCAGTAGTAATGGTAGTGATGCAGTAGCAGTAGTACTGATAGCAGCAGTAGTAATGGTAGTGATACAGTAGCAGTGGTAGTAATAGCAGCAGTAGTAATGGTAGTGATACAGCAGCAGTGGTAGTAATAGCAGCAGTAATAATGGTAGTGATACAGCAGCAGTGGTAGTAATAGCAGCAGGAGTAATGGTAGTGATACAGTAGCAGTGGTAGTAATAGCAGCAGTAGTAATGGTAGTGATACAGTAGCAGTAGTACTGATAGCAGCAGTAGTAATGGTAGTGATACAGTAGCAGTAGTACTGACAGCAGCAGTAGTAATGGTAGTGATACAGTAGCAGTAGTACTGACAGCAGCAGTAGTAATGGTAGTGATGCAGTAGCAGTAGTACTGACAGCAGCAGTAGTAATGGTAGTGATGCAGTAGCAGTAGTACTGATAGCAGTAGTAATGGTAGTGATGTAGCAGTGGTGGTAATAGCAGCAGTAGTAATGGTAGTGATGCAGCAGTGGTAGTAATAGCAGCAGTAGTAATGGTAGTGATACAGTAGCAGTGGTAGTAATAGCAGCAGTAGTAATGGTAGTGATGCAGTAGCAGTAGTACTGACAGCAGCAGTAGTAATGGTAGTGATGCAGTAGCAGTAGTACTGATAGCAGCAGTAGTAATGGTAGTGATACAGTAGCAGTGGTAGAAATAGCAGCAGTAGTAATGGTAGTGATACAGTAGCAGTGGTAGTAATAGCAGCAGTAGTAATGGTAGTGATACAGTAGCAGTGGTAGTAATAGCAGCAGTAGTAATGGTAGTGATACAGTAGCAGTGGTAGTAATAGCAGCAGTAGTAATGGTAGTGATACAGTAGCAGTAGTACAGCAGTAGTAATAGCAGCAGTAGTAATGGTGAGTGATACAGTGCAGTATACTGATAGCAGCAGTAGGTAGTGATACAGCAGCAGTAGTACTGATAGCAGCAGTAAATGGTAGTGATACAGTAGCAGTAGTACTGATAGCAGCAGTAGTAATGGTAGTGATACAGTAGCAGTGGTAGTAATAGCAGCAGTAGTAATGGTAGTGATACAGTAGCAGTGGTAGTAATAGCAGCAGTAGTAATGGTAGTGATACAGTAGCAGTAGTACTGATAGCAGCAGTAGTAATGGTAGTGATACAGTAGCAGTGGTAGTAATAGCAGCAGTAGTAATGGTAGTGATACAGTAGCAGTAGTACTGACAGCAGCAGTAGTAATGGTAGTGATACAGTAGCAGTGGTAGTAATAGCTGTATCTGATCCATGCACCTGCAGTAGGGTGTTGGAGCTCAGCCCCAGCCTGTCTCCTGTCTCCTGCATGCCAGCAGAACCAGCAGCACCACTGGAGGGCCCAAAACCCAGCTCTAATGCTCCACTGCAGACACAAAACCTGGCTTGCTCAGCCATGCCTCTTCTCCAAAAACCTCAGTCCAGGACCATTCCCCGAAAATACCCCAAACTTCAGACATCCACCTTCCCTTTCCCAAAAATGAGCATGAACTAAACTAGACAAGCCCTTTCAGGCACTGCACTGGAAGGAGGCGACAGGAGGGAGAGAGAGAGAGAAAGGAGAGAGAGATAGAGAGAGGAGGGAGGGATGGAGGTAAAGATAGAGAGAAAGAGGGCTAGGAGAGATGGAGAAAGAGAAAGAAAGGGAGAGCGGTGGGAGAGTCAGACGGAGAGAGAGAAGGAGAGAAAAGAAAGAATAAAAACTGCTTTGTACAACAAAGAGCATCAGTCTATGAAATCAGTTGAGACATGCTCTGACAGCCGACTGATCAATAGCTGGGAGCTTCACTCAAGCTGAGCTCAAAAGAACTTGTGTACTGGGAAGAGGTGTGGAGATGCACTCAGGCGAATGCATGAGCACACACACACACACACACACATACATACACACACACACTTATACCCACACACACTCACAAACACACTTAGACCCACACACACACACACATACTTATACCCCCACACACACACACAACACACACACTTATACCCACACACATAAATGCATACAAACATATGCATACACACACATACATACACGTGCACATACACAAACATACACACAGATGCACACAATGACATAGACATGCTTTAAAACAAAAAAAAAAAAACATATTATATACACATGTACCTGCTTGCCCACACCTGAGCCACAGAGAGCAGCGTCAGTCACCAGAGAAGGGAGAGAAGGTCACTGAACACAACCAGGTCTATCAGCAGCGGAAACCCCGCCACACTGCCCAAAGACTCGGGGCTGGAGCTAACAGACCCATGGGCTCTCCTGACCGCCAGCGCGGCGTCGGACTGACCCGCAAAAGTCAGGTTAATCTCACTGTCCCCTGGCGCTCTCACGACCAGCCCAAACAAAACCTGGCCGCCTTATTCCAGCCAGGCCGCAGTTAGTAGTACTAACTGAACCAGTAGTTATCGAAGTGGCAGTAGAAGTAGTAGCTATAATGCCAGTAGGTATAGTAACAACAGCAGTTTTAATACTACAGTTACAGCGATTGAACAGTATTAATAGTTACAGAGGTTACAGGTCACAGTAATAGTGACAGTATTGGTAGCAGCAGTAGTTGTAGTGTAAGTAGTATTATGAATCGTATTTGTGGTACAGAGATGCACTACTACTACTACAAGTATTAGTGATAGCCTTTGTTAGACTAGGGAAGCCAAGGCTAATCCCAAACACCAGGTAAATCGACTGCCAAACAAACCATTTCCACTTTATCCCAGAAAAAATACACATTTACTCTGGCTAGTGCAGTATCTGTTGTTCGAATGGATTTTTAAAATTTATTTTTGTGTTCTTTCTCACAGCAGTGACAGATAAAGGTGCTGGTCAGTTTGCGCTGGTCTTTCTGATCTCCTGTGATCAATGACACAGTTTCTGTCTCGGGATCGGGGTGCAGAACCGGAGCGTCAGCGTCACGGTGCGTGTACAGCTCGCAGCGTTAATCAGCCGCTTACCGTGCGATCTCTGTCAGCATGGGGGGCCCGGGGGGTGGGCGGAGGGCAAAACGCTCTGACCTTCATTTTTACGTCTTTCTTCCTGGGGTGCACCGCACCAGCGTGGGTGGGCGGGTGAGAAACGAAGGAGACATTCAGCTGACGAACCCACCAGGACAGACACCTCACAGCTGCGGCCCGCTTCACGGAGCCGATTAAAACGACGTGCCCCGTGGAGATGTTTATGAAGAAAGCGTACAGAGGAGGGAAAAAAAAACCAAAGGACCCCACTTTAATTAGGTGAAACCTCCCACTATTTATTAAATATCTCTCAGACTATTCGCATTTTCTCTATCAATTAGGCCAGTTTGAAAAAAAAGGACAAGAAACGAAAGCGGAAAGAAGGCTTGAAACCCGGAAAGGTTTGCTATCTCTCTCTCTCTCTCTCTCTCTCCCTCTGTCTGTCTCCCTCAGAGCCTGCCTAATGAAACGGAACGGGTGAGAGATGATCTAAGGGACGGCGCTGGAAATGAGGGGAAAATGAAAGCCGTTTATATACGCGAGACCCAATTACAGCGAGGCTGTCACCGTCGCCAACGCCGCAGCCGTCAGCGCTGGAGATGCGTGACCCAGAGGGGCGGCGGCCTCTGGGCCTTGAGACCGGATCAATACCGGGCCTGTGACACCCAGCCACATGTATGCACATGGTGACACGTACATACACAAGCACACACACACACATACACACACATATACAAGCAGACACACACACACACACACACATATTCACTCATACGCCCACCCACACATTTGCATACAGTTACACACACATACACATATGCACACACACACATACACACACACACATATTCACTCATACGCCCACCCACACATCTGCATACAGTTACACACACGTACACATATGCACACACACACACACACACACAAATACAGACATATTCACATACATGCCCACCTACACATATTCACATAGTAACACATACATGCACTCAGACACACACACATGCATGACACATACAATGAACACATACATGCTCACACACACATAAAATCTCTCTCACACACACACACAACAAATATAATGACACACATACATGCTCACATGCACATTAAATCTCTCTCTTTCACACACACACACACACACAGACACACAAACAGACATTACATTACAAATACAAACACACATATACTCACACAGCACATACACAAATACACACACTCACATTCATGCATGCTCAAGTAAACAAATGCTTGTCCATTCACCTTTAGGCCTATTTAATTTTAATGTAGGACTTTGACAATGCACTATGAAGAAGTCAAAGATATTCAAGCAAATTTTGGTGTGTTTGAAGTTGAGGCTCACCAAGACCTGTGTGGCAAAATTAAAAAGGCCTTTGCGTTATACTTCCCATAATTTCCGAGGTGAATTAGAGAAAATCCTGAAACACAAACCTTGTCCATGTCTCGATTCACATATCCTATCTTTATTTCATAGCCCCAGTTAATATTTAAAACAATTTTAATTTTTGCGGAGGCATTCCTCTCTTCACATCGACGTGTTAATGAAACATAGATGTAAAATACAGCCTGGATGACCACAATCCTAATGACCTCGGCTTTCTCCAAAACAAAGATGGAGCTGAAATTATTATCAGACAATTAAAATGCTGTCAGAAAAGATTTTTTAATGAAAACTGAAATGCATGAAGTTTGATACGTTTGTCACTTTTGAACTTTGGTATTTGGAGTTTGGGGACAGGATCGCACTGGGCTCCAAGCAGAAGGTTTTGACCCCTTCTTTCACACATCACAGGCAAAAGAAAATACATTTTTAAAAAAGAGGTGAGTGACAGAAGGGGGAGGGATGCCGGAGTCAGCGTACACAAGAGGGCAAAGTTACACTGCCAACTTTGTACCTGTGGGGGAAACAGGTTTTCTGAATCAAGATAAAAGGAGATGCCCGTAAATGTCCGCCCTGAGTTTAAAACCTGAAAACGTTCCTTTTCCACATTTTACTGTTTATCCAACAATCTACCTTGTCATGAGATTTCAGTTTTAAAACTACAGCACTTAGTTATTTTACATTTCCATGCACTTTGATTATATTTCGTGATATGGCAGATTTGTTGAACATTACTCACAATCCTTTAAAAAATATTAACACAAATAATCATCGGTAATCAAACTATTTCTGTTTTAACTGTAATATTACAGTATAATACTGCATTAAATGTTTTTAATGAAACGTTTACTGGAGACAAAAGGATGACGATCAAATGGGGGTGGGGTCAGGAAAATGGACAGATGTGCATGTTGGGGAAGTCATTTTCCCTTGTGCTCCTAACATTCTGGCAATGCTGTGCGGACTGATTATTGTCATCTCACTAGTGCAATGCCTGTACCCAAAACATGGTGTTCCCTCTCCAGGGATGAATTAGGTCCTAATTATGACCTTGGTCCTGGGGACCTCCCTATCACTTATCCTCCATGGGGAGCGCCATTGCTATGAATTAGGAGGTCGAGAGCCAATCATAATTGAGCAGTTAGCAGGGAGGGGTTATGACACCAGACCATAAACTCTGGACTCAAAACACACTTGCTGAAATGTTGCTAACTGGCCTGAATGAGTGACTGAAATTGCTGAAGTGCCATAGCAACCCCTAATTCCCAGTATCTATGGGGACTGATGCTGAAAACCCTATGTATGACTGGCATTAGGGACCTGCCCCTACCCAAAGGACCTCTGTGTCTCTTATGTTCATCTACATTCAGGCATTCGTCTGACACTCTTATCTAGAGTGACATTTCCACACATGACCCACTGCTGGATGATCACTGAGGCAGTTCCGTTGAAGCATCATGCTCAAGGGTATAATGGGCAGTACTCTGCCCAGGAACTAAACCTGCAACCTCTGGGTCACATGCTTAGGTCTCCTTAGTCATTATGCTGTACTCACGCCCTGCTTCTCTCCACATCACATTTTGCTGTACCTACCCTAGGGTTATTGCTTATTACTAATTGTTGTATCAGAGTTATTGTTTACTAATTGTTTCTTATTTTTTCCTTCAACAGGTCAGCCATAGGGTTCAGTCCTTTCTAACCCTACTGGCACTTGAGACTTGTACCCTTCACTTGCACTTTGATAAACCTTGTCCCCTAAAGAAATGCACTTTGTGTTGGATAAGAGCATCTGCCAAATGCCTGTAAATAATGTAAATGTAAACCACAGAAGTTATACTGAGAAAATGCTGAAAGAGCCTAAATCGATCTTATAGAAAAGATGTTATAGGAGGTATTATAGTGACCTGATGCGGGAGGGAGACATGCTTGCACAGACACTGTGGGGCTGTGGGGCTGCTGACAGCCTCGGTGGCCGGGCAGGTGGCCTGGATCATGTGATCTGTCCGGGTTTAAGGCCATCGCGGCAGGGTGGTGTGAGAGCGAGGGCAGCGAATGGAGCCATTCTGTTCAAATCTGTTGTGCGAGGAGAAGGGCCAGAGAGGGAGAGGGAGGGAGAGAGGGAGAGAGGGAGGGAGGGAGGGAAGGGAAAAAGGGAGGAAGAGGGGGATGAGAGGAGGATGAGTGACAGGGCGGGGTGGGGAAAGAGAGAGAAAGAGTGGGAGAAAGATACTTAGAGGGAGAGGAGAAGAGAGGAACGGGAGAAAGATCGAAGGAGGGGAAAAGGAAGGAGGGAGGAAAGAAAGAGAAGGAGTGGGCAGAGTGTGAGCAGTGAGCAAGTGAGGGAAAGAGAGAGAAAAGGAGATGGAGAAGGAAAGCCACAGGAAGGAAGGAAAGAGGGGGAGAATGAATGGCAAGGGGAGGGAGGTGAGAGGAGAATGAGAGGGCAAGGTATGTCTAGAGAGAGAGAGGATGGGGGGATGAGAGAGGGAGAGAGAGAAAGAGGGAGGGGGACACTGAGATTGAGGGGTGGCGGAGAGGAAGTATGATTGGAGGAGTGGTGAGGGATGGAGAGAGAGAGAGAGAGGGAGGGGGATAGAAAGAGAGGCAGATGGGGAGAGAAAGGGCGAGAGAAACTGATAAGAGCCCGGGCAGGTTTTGACAGCAGGGCCACCCAAGGCCACGGCACTGTATTGACATGCTCTGGATTCCGCCGGTGTCTCGCAAAGTGACGGTAAAAGGCTGATGGACAGTTTAATTTATGTAAGGCGCTTTAATCGTGGGAGTTTTGGCAGATGGGAACGGTGAAGAAGAAGAAGAAGAAGAAGAAAAAAAACCTCCAACAGAGTTCATCATGAAAAAAAAATAAAAAAGGATAAAAAAGAGAGAGAAGAGAAATGGGAGGAGGAGGGAAGGGCTGTTAAAGAGAGGAGAACAGCGGTGTGTGGAATTTGGGTGGGGGGGCGGTGAAGATTCACAAGCTGTGACAGCGGTACTGTCATTTTCATGAGCTCTCCCCCACAGGCTCCAGACCTCAGACACAGCACCTGCTGTTGGAAACAGAGTAGCCAATCAGAGCTCACTACCCGGCATGTCACCTGACCTGGGCCAGGCTTAGATTACGTCACTGCCCTCCCAGGCTTTAAAAACTCTCTTCCCTGTCTTCCCTTCAAAGGCTGGCGAGCTCTTACTTGAGTGTGCGTCCTGTTTTCCCAAATCCGACCTCCTTGACGCAGAAAAGGCACGCTGCTTCCCTTTCTGTTTCCATGGAGAGCTCGTCCGGGTCCGCTGTGCGCTGAGTAACACGGGGTGATGGAAAAGGGGAGGGGCATGGGCTCTGCCATGACTTTCCTGGGGCTGCGCGTAATTGCTCCAGCGCTGGCCTCCATCTTGAATTACCAGCCAGGTGCTTGGTCACTATGGCAGTATAAGGCTTCACGAAAACTTTCCATTCCAAGTTACACATGCACAGCGTCTTCATGCTCCCTTCCCTTCTTTTGGGGAGAAGCAGATCCCCATTTTACCCCGATGCAAGATGGTGGCGACTTGGTCAGAGAGTCCATTCCATGCCAGACGAAGGAAGGGATCACATTCTCCCTGTCCTCCTTCCTGCCGGCTCAGGGTGCAAACATGATCCCTTCCAGCATGTAATATATCCCACTGTCCCATTTGACACTTCCACTTGTCTGCTCACTTCATCTTTAATGTTTTTTATCCAGGTTTATGTGATATTTGTGCCAGGGCACAAATTTAATTTCATATCACCTTGGAATGTAGCCATTGTAGAGACATTGCAACTGTCACATCCTACTTGTGTGAAATTGAGGCCACACGGTTTTGAAATAAACATTGGAACAATTACACTAGTTAATATGCTGCATTTTGACCATAACGCTATGAGACTGGGCCATTAAAACAGACCCCGGGGAGCATCACCATAGTGACCAGGGGCTCGATTCAATCAAATGCACTTTGTCTCCTCGCAGGCATGTGCCGATTCTATTATAATATCAAAAGAGCACATTCCAGAAGACTCCTCTTCCTCCAAAAACTATGATATTTTGTGTTATGGAATGTGTTGTACATGTATATGTTATATGAACATGATGTTGTAATGTAAAGTCTGTTTTGGTTGAATTGTGTATTCCCTGAGGGAGACTAATTGTGTTTGATTGAATTCAGCTCTGGGTCGTGCAGCATGGCCTGCTAGAGGATCACTCTTGCTTAAAGGAGGGTGGGGTGGAGGAGAGAAGCTTGTCTTGGGATTGGCCCCCAGCATTAGCATAAATCCTGGGGGGCAGCAGGACAGTGGACCCCCTTAAAGAGGTAACTATACATGTCTTATAAAATTTGGGCTGTCACTTTCTTCCAAAATCAATTTTGAACAAATCCCAAGTTACATGGCATTTATTCAAATTAATTTGAACTCATACCCCTTCAGGATCTTCTGTAATAACATACCCTCACCTTGTCTGTCTCTCCACCTCTTATAACCCCTTTTCGTTTTCACGAACGCTAAAAAAACACTCATTAACGTCATTTTAACCTTATGTAAAAATTATAACAACTGGTGAAATATTCCCCACCCAGCCCTGGTCTCTGGCCCTGCCCGGTTAGTGATGCCATAACACAGGCAAGGAGGTCCAGTGGGAAGCCTCTCAGCCGCTGGGCACCCACACCCATCCAGCATGGGCCACCATCCCAGTGCACCGTGGTGTTGCCAAGGTAGCGAGCACACAACGCTGCCACCCCCCCATTAAGGCTGATGAGGTCAGCCACTTTTTTCTGGCTTTTAGTCCCGTTATGGTGGTCACAGTTTCACAGCCTCTACCCCTCTCTCTCTCTCTCTCTCTCTCTCTTTCTCTCTCTCTGTCTGTCCCTCTCTGTCTCTCTCTGTCTCTTTCACCAATTCAAAATCGAATTTCTTTACAGAAAGACGATACATTTGTCAATAATTTATAGCAACAATTCTCAAGTTTCAAAAATGACCAAGTTTGAACACACTTAAATAATCCTTCTCTTTTATTCTCCGTCGCTCTCTTAATTTAATCTCTGTTCGTTCTCTTTTTCTTGTCATTATGACATATTCAGCGTAACCAAAGCAAATGTTACATATAAGAGCAACAGACGAAGCAATTCTATTACACACATTCAGACACACACATATAGTTGACTGTGTGTGTGTGTGTGTGTGTGTGTGTGTGAATAACCAGTAATTGTGGAATAGATCTGATGTCTTAAAAAGCAGCCATTGAAGATAGACAGATTGTATTTACATAACTCTGGGAGTAATAATAATAATATTATAACAATAATACAATCTGTATAGCTGTCTCAATCTTAGCTGTCTCTCAGTGAGCACATGGCCTATCTGTCTTTTACACACACACACACACACACACACACACACACACACACACACACACACACACACACACACACACACACACACACACAGACACACACACACAGACACACACACATACACACACACACACACACACACACACAGACACACAATAAGAATGTATCTATGACCAGAGGAATTTGAGACATGGCACCTATTAGCATGTGACGGTTTTCGGCAACCCAATGAATACTGATTAATAAACTGAGTGATGAAAAATGTACGCCTTTTTGTATGTTGTATGTTGCATGAGACCCGCTGATCTGCATTAAAATACATAACATATTAAAAAAAAAACATAAAACATGAGTACCCCTCCAGTAGGCTTGGTTATGCAGAACGGATATGTTTGACCTTGAACTTTCCTCAGTAATTTGTCTAATTTTTCCTGCCTTGTTAGGAACATATGAAAGTGGTTATTCAAAGTTATGGCATGCTAAAAATCATCAATTAATACATTGTTAGAAACGAATTAATCCCAAGCTTATATATAGTTATTATTCTTCAAGCTCAGAGTGATCAGGTAACGGTTTGAATATGCATGTGGATAGACAGGATCCATGATGAAAAGCACAGTTGCCTACTTTGTTGACAAATTTGTCAAAATTAAAAAAAACACCTTTATAGCAAATTAGCCAGTAAGTTGTAAGAGCTACTGTAAGCTGGTAGGCCGCCTGCACAGTGATCTGAGAGGGATCAAATGGTTCCGCATCAATCTGTTCTGGATCTGTCCCAAGTCCCCAGGTGGTACATTTGATGCGGTGCACCGACGTCACCGCAAATGTTCTGAGTTGGATCAAATGGTATTTGATCTGGATTGTGGTGTAAACGGGACCTGAAGCAGGCGTCTCCAGCTTTTCCCTGATTTGGACTGTTTGAAGCATCCTCTCGTTCTCTCCAGGGCGACCGCATTTAAGTGGTGGGCAAGCAGGGCCCTGTCTGTTTATGGAATTTCATGCAGACTTCTGCTCTTAATTATTTAGCAATCTAAATAATTTGCATGATATGACATTCTCGCTAAATGTCACGATAAACTCATGAACGGCAGCCAAAGACTGTTCTTCCTGCGACTAAATATTCAACACAATCAGCTGGCTGAGTTTTGTGTAATTGATGAAAGCGAAACTCAGCATGTACACCAGACCAAGGCGCTTTGGGGCTGTTAGTTGTCTGAGCCAATTTTGAACCCTCAACCCTGACTTTGCACATTGGTCACATGTCACATCCTGTAACACTTCCTGATTGTGTACTCTTCCTGTAACACTTCCTGATTGGGTACTCTTCCTGTAACACTTACTGATTGGGCACTCCTCCTGTAACACTTCCTGATTGGGCACTCTTCCTGTAACACTTCCTGATTGGGTACTCTTCCTGTAACACTTTCTGATTGGGTACCCTTCCTGTAACACTTCCTGATTCAGCACACTTCACTTCAGTAAGTATGACAGTGGATATTGGTTTATGACCATTGGCTTTCTTGCATGCGATTGATGGCTGTTATTGTAAGCACTCTGCTCTTTGAGCTGCCCTCTTGTCCGACAGAAGGTGCATGACTGGGACCCCCAAGGTTGGTGGTTCAAGTCCCAGTCTAGCCACAGCAACAACCCCATTACCATTGGGCCCCTGAGCAAGGCCCTTAACCCCACGTTGCTCCCAGGGGGGATTGGCCTTTGTTGCCCTAATTGACTGTAAGTTGCTTTGGATAACAAGCAGCCACTAAATGACTGTAATGTAATAATGTCCAGCCTGAACTGTCTAATGAGTAACTGGGCAAACTCACCCTGAGGGCAGCATCCAAAAAAACTCTAAAGTTGTGTTCCTCCCTCTCTCCTTTACCTTAAACATAGAGCATGGACACATAGCAGTCACAACAGAACAGATGAGACGGATGTTGTCATCGCACCAGAAATGGGCACTACTACTGCACTGCTACTCGTAACTCAGATTTATTTCAACCGGTCGTTGTGTCATGCTATGCAAAGCAAACCTAATTTTAACTGGTCCAAAATTGTGATTGACAGTCAACATTGACTCCTCCCATTTTTTGGTGTCGTTGTACCTCATTCTCCTATCGCCTCTCAAAAGCCCAAGGCACCGTGACGAACGTGTTACCCACGGATGACAAAGGGACGATGGACTCAGAGGCGTCACTCCTAATAAATCCAGAGCTCCTTTTCCCTCTCCGTTTTTTTCTACTTCCTTCTCTTTTTTCTCTCTTTTTATTTTTTAAATAGCAGCAGGGGAAAATGAATATAAATCTCCCACTGCAGCTGATATTGAGCATCTTATTTTGGAAGTGATTGAATTTTGTGCAATAAGCCTGCCTGACTGATTTGAACTGTCATTTTTTGTCGGGCCGACTTATTCCATAATTCTTATGCTGCACTGGGAAGGACTTAATCCTTGTACTGTCTGACTCCACACACTATCTGTCTTTTTGTACATCTATCTATCCGTTTCTCTTTCCGCACATACATTTATATCAGCTCCCGTTAATGCAAACAGAAATGCACATACACGCTCACATTTTTTCGACTGAACCTACCCAGGTGGACTGTAGAAGTAACCTTGGGTCAAACGTAATCAATTGATGGTGGATCGTAATTTAAGCTGATATATTTTGGTTTTAAATGGAAAGGGCCTCAGTACCTGTGGTGCACCTGTGGCGCACCTGTGGCGCAGTGCATCAAAGGTTAATTGATGTTTCCTTGAATCCATGACTGTCCGATCTGAGACAAACCTCAGATATATTTCAATCAATGGCGGGTGGTGAGCTCGAAACAGGAGAGGAACAAACTTTACCTTTAAACCTATCATTACTTCCAACCTGTTCTCCTTCATCCTCCTTGGTTAACACATTTGTTTCACAAAGTAATCAACACCAGCTGATGTAAAAATGGTTCCCAAATTTCATTTTGTAATAGAATTTCTGTTCTTTGCAAACTAGCGTTACGTTTGTTATATCCATGGATATTTTTAATCTGTTTACATCAATTGATGATGATTACTTTTTGTTTTATTGTTAGTCAAGGAGGATAATTGGGAACAGGTTGAACATACTAATAGGTATAAAGGTAAAGTGTGTTCCTCCCCTGTTTGGGGTACACCAGCTGACGCTGATTTCAATGGTCATTCAGTTTAGGACATTCGAAAACCAGTGGTGAACAGTCTTGGTAAACAGTGCTTTCCTAGAGGCAGTTGTCCTTGCCATTAATCCAATCAGAACAACAAATCCATGGGCCAAGTTCACGGCCTTTGTGATTTGTGTAGACAGTGTTGACTGTTGTGGGAGCAGTGTTGGTTTTGAATCAAACAAGCACATACTGTAATATCCGTACATTTAACAAACAGTACCTTGTGTTCCATGATGATAATCATATTCAGACAAAAACAAAAACATTTTAAAAATGGAAATGATCTTGTGGTTTTGAAATGGCTTGTTATGACTAACTGTCACTGACACTATCGATATCCTGGAGAGGCAAGGTTGTTTAGACAAACAGACCAGCGGGCTGTGGTTCAAACGCTGGTGACGCTGCAGTTTTCTCCATGAACAAGGTACTGTACTTGAGAATGAATTGCCTTAGCAAAACACCCAGCAAGTGCTTATGGGTAACATGTGAAATATGAGCTAATTATGAGGCCACAGATAGGCTGATAAATGATATGCGTCCACTCTGAAATCGGCACTTAGTGGGCCCATTTCCCCTGCCTCAGTCAGGCAAAATAATGACACAGGTTTTCTTTTTTTTATTTAATTATTGAAAATGATTTGTTAGAAAGATATCCATCCCAGCGGGATCTTCCAAGTACAATTAAGGATACACAGAAAATAAACAAACACAAACCCTAAATCAAAAGTACAACCCCATCACAGCGCAGAGGTTTTGAAAGTTGGCAGAAAGCTGATGGCAGTGTTTGTGGGGACTGGTCGACTGGGATGTGAAACCCACTGAACTAATTAACCTGTGAGTTTACTTGGGCAGAGCAGAGGAGAGTATATTATTAGTTTCTTGCATAGTTGTTATAAACAAATCGGAAAGACTCATGTGACATCACAATGGGTGCATTCCAAGCACAGTTAAATGTTGCTATGGAAATCGATGAAAAACCGGTTTGTAGAGGTATTCCTGACATGAATCCCATGCATTGTGTGCATGCATGCTACAGAACACTGAGCCATGGGGCTGCCGGACACTTACGGATGTCTGACTGCTTTGCATAAATTCAGTTCTGAACAAGGCCCAAAAGTTGAGCACAGTATGTGTGCAACATCTCGACCACCTAGTTTCAGAATCCAGTCCTTCAGGGTCGCAATGACTGCTGGTTTTCGATAGTGTTTCACATTGGTGTTTTTCACTTAAGTTCCTGTGATAATTCACTGATTGGTTGAATCCATACACCTTGTTTCCAAGGCCTAAATGAGCTGCTAATGAAACCACACTGTGGCTTTCCAGGACATCCAGTGTCAGTCTGACAATCCTGATCTAAACCGAGCTTCCAGACAACTCAATAGAAATGCAATCTGGAACATGGCAATAAGGCTGCCAGGTTAAATTGAACACTGCCAAATGTCAAGATACGCATGTGGGAAATAAAAATGTAAGACAGGATTAGTTTATGGGACTGAGAAAATTGGAATTTGTTCAATTAGAAAAAGACCTGGGAGTAATAGCTGAGGTCTAGATTGTGTGCTGGAGAAGTCAAAAAAGGCAAACAGGATTCTCTGTGATGTAGAAGGAGGTTTTGGAGTGTAAAATGACAAGTGTTGATGTGTTAAATGAGTTAAATGGGTTGTTTTCATCACCAAAGAGTTGATGAAAAGAATGACCTCTGTCATATTTCAGTTCTGATGAACAAGAAGCCTCATAGACATCATAGCAGAGGCAGGTTTGGTCTGTCACAGTTGTGTGAAAACCAGAGCTGTGATATCAAAAAGGCCAAACTGAGCTGCAACCAAACCACACAATGTTCCATAGATAAACAGAGATGGGAAATTATGGCTTTAGAAAGTAGGAGAACAACTGTGCATCTGTTCCACCCATTGTACTAAACCAGCTGGTTTCACTAATTAGCTCTCCAACCTGGATGAGAGGATGTGTTAATTGCAATCAGCTGGTTTAGAGCACAGGTGTGATATATACACGGGAGTACGTCGACATTCTTAAGCCACGGCTTTACACCTCTGTAAATTAGCTTTGAGAGGCAGAAAGACGGGGGAGAGACATGTACCAAGTTGTGAGGCATGTCAGAATATTTGGTTTGGAACAAAAAACGTGAAACAGAGACGCACGACAAAAGGATAGACATCAGGTTTTAAAAAGAGATCGCACAATGGTGGAACCTCTTCCAGGCGGCTACAGTTACCAACCACGTAGCCACAGTCTGGCCAGTGAAAAGGGCACTTGGAAAAGTTGTCATGGCTACCAGAACCAACCAGTTGCGTGTTGATTATATAAAGGGAAAGAGAGAGCCGTGAAAGACCCTCAACAAAGGCACTCATTGTGAAGTGTAATTCCACAGTTTCCTGACCAAACTTCCAACCTGGCTGTCTCAACCCACCTAATGATCCCCCTGTTTAACTCAATAATTCATTAACTCCAGCTGATGTGTAGGAGAGCGTTCTGGCATAAAATGGCTGCCGTGCATCACGCTGGTGGGGCTACACATTGTGGCGATGGGGGAGGTGAGATTCCTCCGCTTCATTGCAAAACGCATTGATAGCACACAGTACAAAGTGCTGCATAAATATGATCCATTACTCTGATAATTACAGCTACAAATCAATACACATTGCTCCAAGCAGGAATGCTAGCTCACAGCAGGGGAGTGATGTTTTTCTTATACCAAGTATAGTTATGGATTGTGGTCAGATTGTTGCATTATTTATGTATTTATCCTATATTTAACCAGGAGTAGTACAACAATGCAAAAACAATTTAAATTCTCCCCTGGACAGTGTTAACTTTATCTTGACGTTTTGATTAAAATGAATTGTGACTGGGGTTCTGTGTCTTCAAACTAGAATCTCCTCCCCAGTTTTGTCCCCTGGACACAATATATGATACATGCTCATGTGATATTACATTTATGTATATCCAAGTATTTCTGTCATTCTGATTGTAATTACATATCTATTAATGCTATACTAAAACATAATAACTGGTTGTACAATTAGCTTATGAACTATACTGAGATTGATACATGAATATGAATCATGTTGTATGCAGCATCTATGAAAAATGTCCACCTTGGTAAAGCTTATCAAATATGAAGTAATGTAATGACAAAATGTTCTAATTTCCTGAAATAATGGGTTTTTGCTAGAGATTTTTGTGATGCCAACTTGATGCCAAATGTTTGGTGTGGAGAGCATGCCATTTAGCCAATCCAGGCTTGTTATTTTCTGGCATACTCACAAGTGCTGCTGTCTTTCTTCATAAAACCATAATCAATATGATATTGCCGTTCTTATTTTTGTTTATGTTTCTAATAACGTTGCATTACTATTCATGCCGTCTGCAATTTCAGTGTTGTGAGCTTTGGCAGAACACTCAGAATTATAATTCCTGCCAATAAAGTCGTCTGAACTTTCAACTCAAACTTGCAAGAGAAAAAAAGAGGAAGAATGATTGAAATGGAGAAAGAGAGAGAGTGTGTGTGTGTGTGTGTGAGAGAGAGAGAGAGAGAAAACGACTGAATGAGAATGAGACAGCAAGCATCTGCCAAATGAAAAAACAGAGTGAAAATAAAATTGGGAGATTTGTCATACTACACTGTCTCTCTCCTTTGCTTTTGCTCTCTCTTCTTCTCTCCTGTCTCTCTGCTTCTCTCTCGTTCTTGATCTTTCCTCCCTTACCCTGATCCATGCTGAAAACTAATTTATGGGTAGCATTTTCTGCTGCTTGGTTTCCACATGGATTTCACCTCAGAAACGGAGTGCAGAGGTGCTAATGTTGTCTTAGCATGAAGACACACTGCCCTCACGACCATCCCAACACCTCCCCCCTCATACCAAGCTACTCAAAAAATGTTCAAAACATAATAATAATAGTAATAATAATAATAATAATAACAATCATTATCATAATCTAAGATAATAATAATGAGTAAAGGATTTCAAGCCCATTTTGTTCCCACTCTGTGAGAAGTCTGCCCCTGAGCATTGACTGCATTGGAGCTGGTAGAGAGACTGAAGGCATGGGTGTGGGTGCCTGCATACTGAGTGTGAGCGTGGTAGGTGTACCGATAAGCGCATATTACCTTTTTAAAATTCATTTACGGCCCTGCCCCTGTCACATCTAATGGCGTGAGTAGAGAGAGAGAGAGAATATTTTTGTTTGGCTTCTGGGAAGATAATGGCTGTTAGATTCTGTTACAGAATGGAAGAATCTGAGCCGGTGATGGGTTTAAGGTGGTCTTTTCTTCTTCTGCTCAACATGCTGGGATGGGGGCTACATTCACTATGCCTCTGTCTGTGTTTGGGGGGGGGGGGCATGGGGTCAGAGTTCAATGTGTGCGTGGGGGGGATGAGGCTGGGGGTGGAGCAGAGAGGAAGACAGAATGGCAAGAAAGATGGGAGAGGAGTGAGAGAGAGGAAGAGGTATAAGGAGAAGCGGACAGAGGAGCAAGGTTAGAGAGGAGAGGTGGGAGCTGCATAGAATGACAGACAGCGTTACACATCTGCTTGAGTCAGTTAACACCTACAGGGGTGCAGTTAGAGAAGGGCTACTTAAGATCACCAGAATTAGACTCCTCCTCTCTGTCAGCATCTGCATCAGGCCAGCCTGTAGTCTAGTGGCTAAGGTAAATGACTGGGACCCCTCAGGTGGGTGGTTCAAGCCCTGGTCTAGCCACTTGGGAATGGCTCTTGTTTAGCCTAATCAACTGTAAGTTGCCTTGGGCAAAAAGTGTCAGCTAAATGAGTGTAATGTAAGAGTCTCAAATTCAAGCCCTGGAAAGCTACAGCTTCCTTCTGATTTCAATCAAGCTCTGCAACCTAGCTCTTACAATCAAGGTTTGTGCACTAAGATGTTAATGACTTAAATTAAGTACTTCAGTGCAAAACAGACCAAAAACCAGAATACACTGGAATGGTCTTTGGGATCTGAGGTTTGAGTACCTTGGATAAATGGATATGTAGAGGTTTAGTTTCAAACTCAAGAACTTGTGTGTGTGTGTATGTGTGTTTGTGTGTGTGTTTTAGGTGGGATGAATTACATTGTGTTTAAAACCGTTTCTTGTATAGTGGCAATGAGGAGACAAACAGCATTCATTGTAGCTGGGAGTTCACCTTGCTATGTGAGTGATGCTGTAAGTGCCTTGTCCTCCCGGTAGTATAGAGAGGAGGTTTAAAAAAGGAAATTCGCCGCTGAACTAAACAGACTGCCGCAAACACACCATCCTTCATGGTACTTTATCCTTGAAAAAAGGCAGCCAGGGCTGAGCCACAGGCTACAAGCAGGAAAACCACAAAAACAAAGCAATAGCAGCGTGAAGTGATCTCATCTTTCAGTACTGTGTGAGCCCACAGGAGGGTGGCAGGTAACCTCGCCTGTCCGAGGGGTAAAACTCAACACATTCTGCTGCATCATTAAAACCAACGAGGGCCCACGGCGTTAGGTTATGCCTTTTGAGAGGTTGTGATTAACGCTTGTAGATTTATGACATGCCCATCTTCAGACAGTCCCATTCTTGTTTTCCTCTCATATACTACCCCATCAAATATGATAGATCCAACCGAGTCTATGTTTGTTCATTGTTGACTTATTAATGTCTATTTTCCATGACATAATGTTTATTTTTTGTAACCTTTTGTAACATGGTCTAGGATGATTCCTCTGTGCTAAGGGATCATGTTGGCAACATGTGGTCCTGTCTATTATTCCCAGAGGAGATTATGCTCATTATGTGAAATTTCTATTATGTATGATGCAATGCCGTATATATGAAAAATAAATTATTGATTGACTGATTGATTGATTTAAAATCAACATATGACAGTTGACCGATGTATTGCTAAATTGATTGATTTATTTATTAACTGGTGCATTGAGCTTGTTAGTAAAAAAAGACAGTTCTCAAAATGAGTAAAACATCCATGTTGTTAATGAAGTGACGGATTCCATGCTCGCAGTTGAAGTCAGATACTTTACTTAATCAGCCAGCCACAGGAACACAAGCATGGAGCAAAATGTTCAAAGATTACATTGTGTTGTCAACATTTATACAGTTTATGGGAAATACATTAGCATGTGATGGCTCATATATGGTAATGGTGAACCCTACGTTCCGCAGACGGCAGGTAACAGGTCATTAACAGGAGGCGCCATTTGGCCCAGGTCAGATGTGGCAACATCCCTTTGTAATTCTAATACACATTCTCAAACACTGTGCCGCTCTCCAAAACTGTCTCCCAAGGGTCTCTACCCTGCTGCATAACATATTACACCGGTTCAAGTAGTTACAACTCCCTATGTAAATACATCACCATAGAGGGATGGGGTTTACTTTGACCTTTCCCAAAAATACCTGCCTGCTCTGTCGATAGACCCCGACATGAAAAACTCTTTTGTAGTTCACATTTTTGACACCCTTTTAGAAAAGTAAAAACAACAGTCAATTGTCCACTTAGACTCTTTTTGCTTTCTCATATGTTTTTGTAGTTTTCTGACCCTTATCTCAATTTGCTTTATAATGAAGAACCCTCTTCTGAATACTGGGTGTTTATTAGATGCTTACAGGGACATTTGTAACCTCTTGTTTGGCAAAGGTAGGTAACCTGTGAGCAGTTCCCTTACCAGAAATATAATGGGCTATGTCCTTTTTTTCCAAAGCCTAAATCCTTCCTTGTTTTAATGCACCTTAAATCTTGTTTTCTTTCAAATTTCCTCCTAAAATACTACAAATCACTAAGGACCACTTTCTACATCTTGGATGATTTGTGTTTAAAAACAACTTTTAGCTTCTTCTAACCTTTAGCATATATACTGCAATATTCTGCTTCGTTTCTGAGCTGTCTTTCTTATTTACTCTGCATAATTTCCTTTTTTGTTCTCCTGTAAAGTCATATTCATCCACTGCTCTTCATGCGACTGCCTTTTCAGCTTTTTTCTTTCTTAAATTATTGGTGAATTTATGCTGTGCATCAAGAAAATTGCTTCTAAATACACTCTAAACTTTCCTCACAATGTTGCCTGCAGAAAGTTTTAGCCAGTCTGTCTTAGTTACATTCCTCCACATCTGATTAAAGTAGGCTCAGCTGAAGTTTAAAACACTGAATTGGGAAGAGGCTGTTTTAACTTGCAAAATTCTTCAAACGTAACTGCATTATGATCACTTGTCCCGAGTGGCTACACTCACTATCTTTCAGCTGAAAATTCTGTCATAATTTTGATGCAAAGCCAGGTCTAGAATAGCCTTCCTTCTCATTGACTAAAAAAACAGCTAAACCCAAAAACCAGTCATTCACATCTAAAAACACTCTCTCACATGTCCTGCCCTGACACAAATTCCCAATTAAAAGAGGGGTAACTGAAGTCATCCATTATTAAATATGACAAACTTGTTTTGTGTTACCATAGAGTATGGTATTTATGCTTCTGCCTGATGCTGGTGGCTTCTGGCTTACAAAATTCCCATTAAGATGCCTCTAACTTTCTTAAGTTTCATTAAGTTTCATTGGAGACGAGACATGAGACATTACCCTTTGGTATGTGTTCTATACATTCTAAAGTACAATGGCATTTGCCGTCAAAGAGAATAAAGTCTTTTTTGATTGAATTGCGTATGCCCTTAAAGAGACTACCAGCGCTCGATTGAATGAATCCCAGGGAGATTTGTCATTCACAAGCTCCCCACTGCCCCCACCCTCCACACACACACACACACACACACACACACACACACACACACACACACACACACACACACACACACACACACACACACACACACACACACACACACACACACTAATTGTGATCCGAGGAGGTGTCCTCTCGAAGACTTGAGGCGAGAGGCGAGAGGTGCTCCGAATGTGCTCCTAATTAAAGCCTGGCACATGGGGGAGTGGGGGTGTTGTGGCAGGTGCGCCGGTGCCGGCGGTAATTGGCGTCTGAGGGGAGAGACGCCCAGTGCTGACTCCTCTAGCTGTCTCCGCACCCTGGCACAGCGGTGCTGACAGGGCCCTCTCCACCGGGCCCCTGTTCCGCTCCTCTCTCCCCTGCCACCCTTCTTTTTGGGGTGGTTTTTACCTGTCTGCTCACTGTTTTATACAGGAAGGCAGGTATGCCATCTGCCAGGATGTGGTATGATGGAGGTATGCCCACATGTATCCAAACAACCCGTCAAAGTCAGATTTAATATCAAAACATTGTTCTACAAAGTATGACTGTGTATGAAATTCTTATGCAGAGAGACTCAATTTCTTTAGAGTATATAAAAAATAAAATAATAATAATAGTAATAATAATTAAAGATAATAAATACAATCATAATACAAGGCCGGACAGCAAGCATTAGCCATTTAGGGTGAGGGTCTGAGATTCAATAAAAAATATACAATGAAGTCCACTCTGCCTCCCAAATGAAACCTTTCTGGATTAATCCAGCACTATACTTCTTCACAGTACTTTCAACAAACCATATCTCTCTCTACAGCAGAGGAAACGTTTCTCATCTGATCGCTCAGGCAATAGCAAAAAAAAGCTGCCTTTTTAAGTTAAAAGTACTCTGTCAGGGTAGCAAATTTTCTAGGACAGTAAATCCTAAAATGGCATCCTAAGAGTATTCTCTCTGTGAAACAGAAAATAAACAACTTTACTGAGCGATGTTTACATGTGATTTTATAAATCAGTGAAATTGAAACAATTATACCCTGCGGCCTGGCTGATTTTACACGATGCAGTATAAATGAAAAGGTATGAACAGATAACAAAACACTGGATACAGAGCTTTTTAAAATACCATTTTAACCACAATGTAGAACCTACTATCACTTTCTGGAAAATATTTTTCAGACAGAGGTTTCTGTTTTCTTATTAGGATTAGTGTACCCTGTCAGCCATAGCTTGCATTCAGGAAACCTGCTGAAAAGAAGTTTTAAAATTGGGCCAGACTATGTTAATTGCTAATACTGCTGTGTATTTTTAAATCTGGTCACACCCAAGCACATTATTGTCATTTAGCTTTTTCTTTATGAAATAAAAATATAATAAAAATACATAAAATTGAGGCTAAAAATCCCATGTTCTTTGAGTAGTTGTGATTTTTTCAGAAAATTAGCACTGCATTTTGTTTCAGTGTAGAAGTGATTTCCATTGCTACGTGCAAACATTTCTTGGATACATTGTATTAAAAAAGGCCATCTCCTCTCATGTTTTCAGCCCCTGCTTGACTGAAAAATGGCTGTTGCCCATTTTTTTGTTGAACCTGCAACCTCTGAGCAACAAGCTCACAGTTCCCTGAGCATTCCGCTGCAGTATGTTGCTCTACATTTTGTTCGACATTGTGAAGGAAACTCCCCAGTGCTGTGAAAACCACTCAGTGCTTATCAAGTTGTGTTGATTTGCGGGAAACATTCTCTGCTTTATAGCGGATGCATCTGATCAGCTCTGTTACCCGTGGCCTTTAATCGCTCATCTTGAGCGTTAATGCTCCCGCATTTACTGAGAGGACTGAAAAAAAAAAACAATGCGTGAATAAGCATAATTCTCTCTTAATTGTGGCTCAAAGATAATAGTCATGCTTTAATATGAGGCCAGACATTAGCAAGTGCACAGGCTTGTTGTTAATAGGAGCTTGTGTCTGAGAATCAGAAAAACACCTCGTCAATCCAAAAGCAAGGAATGAATGTTCTTTACGTTGTTGCTTCCATAACGTTATTGTCTGTGGTGTGTACAATAAAGGCTACTGAACTGGTAAACTCGACAGAATCAGAGATGCCATGATTTAGCAATATGTGATCGTGAAACAAAGACAGATATCAAGAAAGACACTGCTCTCAGTCTGCCAAAGGTACAAATAGTTGCCCGGCCCCCAAACCAGGAATGTAATTCATGGGACATCGTTCAGAAGGCCAGTTGTGAAAATGCATATTTCAGATTTGAGTCACTGCATTCACCCACAGAGCTCAATGAGTCAAAGTGATTGGTTAGAAAATCTTGGTCAGGACGTGGGCATGGTTTATTACTGTTGAATGTTGAATGTTGAATGTTGAATTTTAATGCTTTCGCCTGGCTCACAGTGGAGAGGTATTGTTGAGAGGTTAAGGTGCGGCAGCCTGTTTGCGGCAGTCACGCGTAAATCACAATCCTCTGGCATACCCTGAATACCTTTATTCACACCTTGAATAATGATAGACTGATTGGGGGCCTCTAGAGTGAAGGAGACGCGAGCTGTGGCCGAGACCATACACTGCCTGAGCTCTCTCAGACTGATGAAAGTCACCACAGTGTCCGCGAGCATGACTCATAATTGGGAGGGTGATTAAATCCGTGTGTGTGTATGAGTGTGTGAGTGTGTGTATGTGTGTGTTATTTTGCTCTGCATGTAAAGTGTAGACAATAGAGGCGAGACACAGGACTAACAACCAGGGATTAACGTGATTGGTTGAGGCTGTTTTTTACCTCATTGTGCCAGTCTCACAGTCTTCTGTAGTCAAACTGTTTTACAGTCCCCTGCTTAGAGCGAGTGGACCGGGAGGGGAATTTACTCACCACAAAATCGACCTTGACAGTGCAGAAATGTCTTTTCCCCTCTTAATCTGTTTCCCTCGCTCCTCATAAGAGCTGGAGTGGTTAAAAAGACACCAAGTAATCGTCAATGGCAATGGTCAAAGGTCGTAATATAGGTATGATTGAAACTTGCCATTAAATTAGTTTTTTCCCCACACCGTGCTGAAGAGAAGAAAGAAACACATGCCCACTTCCTCTTAAAAATGTATTTTTTATTGATTAGAATTACATATATGGAGGGCTGGCCACAAGATATGGAAACGCTTTTTGAAATGAGATGCATAATTCATTTTTAAATATCTCAGAGAGCAAAAAATAAAAAAAATAATAATAATGAAGTAAAACGTAGAGAGGGGACATCCTAAATTGATTTTCCTTTCCAGTTTATCCAACAGCAGCACCAAAGATCAGATGTATCTTCCACACAGACTTTCCTTCTTTCATTTCAATAATGTATGTGTTCCGTTCAAACCATTTCAGCGAAAGAGCTTTTCAATTAGGCTCTACCAGCCGTGGAGTAATGGGCCTCCATGCTCAAGCCGATATGTAAAATAACACAGCTACCTCTGCCGGAATTCAACAGTCCATCATCTTGGTTTCCCATAAACTGACTTTTCGAATCACAGACGTGATAACTAACATTCACCCACGTGAGAGCAACCCAGAGATAGAGATAGAGAGAGAGAGAGAGACAGACAGACAGACAGACAGACAGACAGAGAGAAAACACACATGTAACTTTTCAGGGTCAGGGAAACACAGGCAAAGCACAGGTCCAGTTATCACACCCTAGCAGGTGATTATAAGAAGGCACATGATTGCCTAAAGAAACTCATATGTGAGGCACCTGGAAGACTTTTGCTCCTCCATTCAGTATAAATATTCCGATCTGCCAAGAATTACATCTCCTTTTTAAAATTTTAAAAGACATTTTTACAATCCCATCGATGACTAACAAGCAGCCTGCCCGTTTAGTTTTACTTAACAGTCAACGGTCCCACTCATGGTCCAATATATCCCAGCATGACAAAGTGTGAGGGACAGTAAGAAACAGCTGAACAAGAGAAAGTTTTTTTTTTTTTTTTAGTTAGGAGGACACCACAATGTGGGATAGTATTC
>CM040759.1:5252214-5377214 GCA_022829145.1 Albula goreensis | reverse complement strand
TACATCCGCGGTTCAGAAAACAGCAGGTGATGTCTAAGGAATTTCCGCACGCGCGGAGCCGAAGACAAACATTCCATCACACTTCCTTCCCCGCGGCTCTTCTGACGTGCACACAAACTTTCTTTAATGGGCAGTCTCTTGACAGAAACCCGTCTTGCCTACTTCCCGAGATGGTCTCGCGTCTTCCCTTGACTGCCAATTTCAAGCACGCAAATTCTCGATCATCTAAAAAAATCTAGCCAGTCAACCGCTTCTTTTATTCATTATGTCAACGGGTTGATGGATTGGTGCGATGTCTGATGGTGACTGTTATCATTTGATCACCATTTTAAGAGTAAAAACCCGCTGGCTGACTTGATTCAGAGCTCCACCATATCACGATCCTTATGTATGCATTTATTCAGTGACCAGAATTAGAAACCAGGGAGATTTGAAAACAGACAGTGTATGTGTGCCATTAAGACCAGGGAATAGCTTCCTCATCATGGCATTGCCACTTCATGAACCAGTTTGGAGGGCCTCTGGCAGCTCTATACCCGACCAAAAAGCCTCCCGAACACTAACCTAATACCTATAACCTAACAATTATTTCAATTATTCCTGACAGTTTATTTCAGCCTATGGCAATTCAGATAACAATGTCATGATTCATTCCGTGTTAAATATAGCAACACATCGAGACCTCAAGTTCTGAACTGTGGTAACAGTGCAAAACCTATTTGTTTGTGTATTTGATGGTGATGCTGCGTTTTATTTTATTTTATTTATACACTATTTAAATTCTCCTTTGTGGTGATTTCCTGGGGAATCAAGGCGTGGGCATGGATTGTGAGGGATCATGTAGCCGATTCAGATATAGGGCTTATTTGTGTGGTCGGATGCAGACTGGCGGTTGTTATCGAATGTGACCCAGGGTAACCCCGCTCAATTCAGATGTATCATTAAGTCTTTAATAAGAGAGGTGAGTCAGGCCCTCAGCCCTCCTCTGACTTAGGCGACGATTAGTGCTTGCTGCTTTCTACACTGCACCACCAATCAAACACTGCCTAGGTTGTCAGAGGATGACAAAGTCTGCATGTAATTGGTTGGGAATGCACAGATGCCCGGCCCGTTATTAGGAATGGCCATTAGAGTGTGATGGGCCTAACAAACTTAACCCTTATCTTTGCGTCATTAATGCCGACCTCCCAACATAGCCGGTAATGGTGCAGCTGGAATTCGAACCCCCGGCCACAGGGCTTTTGTCTGATTCCCAAACAAACGTTTTCTGTATGAGCCACCTAGAGGTCCTATCGATGGTAGAAACTGCTGTCAGTATGGTGTGGGATGGTTTTGGACTCACATGGCAGTGTCAGAGTGAGGCATACGCTGTTACTGTAAGTGTGAGCGATAACATTAAGCGATAAAATGTGCTCATCTAGGCAGCGTAATTTGGCGTTCATGAGCTGTCATAAACAGATATAACTGATGTTGTGTTATAAAAATATGACAGCGTTATGTTTGTCTCACGCCATATGGTTAGCCCTCACGCTGTATACAGGCGTACAGAAAAACCTCACTTGACATAGCGCAGAGAGTAAGCCGTGCATATGTGGCCCCTCGGATTCACGTGACAGCTTGGCCTTGCATGACTCCACGTTTCAGATGTGACATCAGCCAAATATTGCCTACGCCATTGGAGGAACACGTTGTGATAGGTTCACAAATACTTCCAGATGCCCGACTGGAAAACAGAGGCCTCTAGAGAGTGATGAGACTGAGCTAACTGCAGCCTCGCTAATGTGGACCTCAGGCCATAGCCAGTAATGGTAATTATGCACCCAGTTGCGGCACCCACAGCTGCAGCATAAACAGGTACTTTTACTTCATTACATATGCCAACTGAAAGGCCCTTAATAAAATTAAAATGAATATAAAGAGTTATCCACAACCTGGAGTATGTCTTTTTGGGTTGAGGCCAGCACTAACCAAAACCATGAAAGCCAAGCGCAGTGCTTGAGAATGCCTGAGTTTCAAGGGACAGTTCTTACTTACCTTGTGTTTTACCACACAAGCACAAACCAAGCCAAGGGCCCCCTCTTTCCTGCAGTCCTTACCCAAAATCCATCTCTGCAATGAGAACTTTTGGTATTTTAAGTTAAGTTTTTTTTATTTTTTTTTTGGCACGACTGTTGCAGCAAGTTCAAAAATACAGAAGCAGTTTGCACTCGAAGATGAACTTAATGACTTTTTGAATTTATTAAGCAGAGGGAAGGAGAACAAACAACTTCCACTGAGGTGCTCACTTCTTATTCCCTGGTGCCTAATAAAATTAAAAATTCATTAAATTCTTCTCCGACTGTGAATCACTTCTTTATTTTTTGAATTACTTATTAACTTGGTAAATGCACCAGCAAAATTTCAGCAACTTGAAGTCAAGTGGGCGTGATGGTCAACCTCTAAAATAATTATGACTCCTCTGAGCAACTGAATAAGCAACTGTACCCATGGGGTTTTTTTTCTACCGCCATCAGCTGAGACTCTCTGACCGCCGCGGCGACCGTACCCCACGCACTTTCATAACATTCAATAAAACAAAAGGGAAACAAACCGTGTGGCGTCCCCTCCGGACGGATATCTGTTTACCTGCGAGGAGCCATCTGCCGTCAGGAAACACAGACCACGCATAACAATGGTGAGATCACAGGGACCGCCTCCCATCCGGTGCAGATCAGAGGCTCGTGCCACATCTGAACGAGTCTCAGCGCTCGCATTGTAATGCAAGAAGTGCGTCTGCCGTAAACATGAGCAGGTCGTAGAGTGTGTAAGAGCCCTTCAGGACAACCTCGCGTCTGTCAGCAGGTGTACTGACTTGACTTCACGTGGAACGCTGTCGTTTAATTATTTCT
This sequence comes from Albula goreensis, assembly GCA_022829145.1. Lineage (NCBI taxonomy): Eukaryota > Metazoa > Chordata > Actinopteri > Albuliformes > Albulidae > Albula > Albula goreensis. The sequence goes on along the minus strand of CM040759.1, from coordinate 5,374,326 downwards.
TTTAATTATACCTGTGTTTCGTCTCACTTCGGAATGCCAAATTGCCCTTGCAAGCTGAGTCTTCCATAAATATCGGAGAGGGTACAGTTGAGGCCAGGCTTACATGCTTACTCCACAGCGCACCTGTTCAGCTTCTGAAGACATTGTGGTGGCGGAGGTCGATGCATGTCCAACTTTGTGCAAGCAGACCGCAGGTACACAACTCACCAGCAGGGGTTGCTAGTGAGCGACATGATCTGGACTTCCCCTCTGATACAATATAACCAAAGGGTGATAACCTAGTTGGAAAGACAATGCCCCTTCATTTTCTCATAACAGTCCTACTCAGAATAGCTACAATACACCTGTAATAATAAATATATATGTATATATATATACATGTACATCATAGCAAGGGGAAAATAGCCTTAGGAGGAAGTCGGATCCTTGGAATTTTGTGGTCTACTTATGAATACGTTCTGTGACATCAGTTCATAGACCTGAATCAGTGTACAAAAGCAGAGACGTTTACATGGGCTATAATAGCATGATCCACTCAGTGTCACCTATCGTTTGCTTTCTAAACCGACACTGTGGCACTTGTTTTTCGCAAAGCGAGGCTTTTTCTGTGGGGAAGGGAAATTGATGGCGCCGTTCCGGCATTTTCCGTTCTGTCCCCACAAGGCCGCCATCAGAGCCGGGGCTGACGCATTGGCGCCGTGTGACAGGCGAGGGAGTTCGGCCGTAACTCTCCACCCACATCCGCTGTAAAAGCGCCGTACGGGAGGGTATTTGTGGAACATGAGCAAAAAAAAAAAAATTGAAAAGAGGAAAGTAAAAACAACAACAAGGCCACATCAAAGAGATTTTCTTTTTTTTCTGGGAGGGGGATAATTTTTCCACGATGCAGCTCCCTCATTCTTCCCCAACTTCCATCTCCCTCTGTTTCATTCTCTCTGTCTCTCCCTCCTTTCTCTTTCTCTACCTCTCTCTCCTCCTTTGTCCCTGTCCTCCTCGATCTCTCACTTGTGATACTGGAGGATGGTGCACATATGTTGTAATTTGCTGCCATTGTCTGCAGTTTTTCTCATTTGAAGGAAGCTGCCCAATTGCTTAGCACAACAGTTCAATCAGCCTGGAAAAATGTTATCAAGAGGAGCATCAGAATGAACAGGGTTCCCACACGTCCTGGAGTACCTTGAAATTTAGAGACTAGCTGTCCAGTCATGGAAACCACCATGAAAATGATAAAAATGGCTAAATGTCCTGAATATACCCATGTTGTCCTGAAAAAATGTAATTGTATTCTAGGCCCTCAGGTCACATATGTATGTAAAACTATACTTTAGCTGTTTGAAACATGACTGACGATAGGCGAAGCTTTGCCGTGAAACTTCAAAGCAGTTGATCGGCGTGAACATACCAAGCTTGACAACATCAGTGAGAAAGAGCTAACTGGCTGCAGGATCAATCAAGAGACAACGGCTCTGCGCGCTGCCTTCAAGTAACCTGGTAAGAAACACGAATAAAGTAATGTTCGATAAATTAACTCCAACCCTAAAATATATTAACTGAATGTTGACAAATTTTCTTCAGAATGATGCGTGGTGTTGGCTAGTTAGTGTTACAACATTAATGGTTTGCTAACATTAGCTAATATTAGATAGCTAGCACAGTTATGAGCAGGTGAGCTTGTTGACATTAGAGCTATTTGCTAATGATGAGAGGGCTCATGAGTGCTGGCCATGGAAACAGCAATGCAACAAGAGACAAATTTAATGGAAAAGAAGGCTGAAAAGAAACAGGACTTCACACTTCTCACAAAGTCTAATGCCTACCGCAAAAGTTTTGCTGAAACAATACCAGCTGTTAAACAATGCTCTGATAGCACACACCTTATGGTGTACATTATGGTGTGATTCATTACATTTTGAAAGGTTCAGAGAATTTTGGAGATTGTTCAGGTGAATGGGTCACAGAAACAAAATGACATAAAACAGTATGTATAAGTTTGGAGTTCATATGAGGAACCTGGAGTATAAGCCAGTCTTTGGAGTGAATATAATGATTGTACAGTATGGGTGATGGGTGTTGTAGCTGTCACCTGTGAATCTGAGAACAGACTTCACACTTCACCATGAACCCTGCTGGATTACAGCTGGGGTTAAATGTGTTAACACAAGGCCCACCGCTAAATTATATGACCGTTTGGGAGCAGCTGCTATCCTGTATCGTCAAGAAAAACCCCTGAAATGTCTTGGAAATGTCCTGGAAATGTCCTGGGAAATGATTTCTTAAAAAGAGTGGGAACCCTGAATGAAGCACCCTCGATGCACCTGTCTGCGGACTCTTCTGTTTCATTTTTATGCTCTTCCCCTTTCTCTAACAATGTTGAAAGCTCAGTCTTATTCCCAAGCCATGGTCATCGCTACAGCTGTCTCTGTCAATTCAGGGGAGTGCAGACATGCACTTGTTCTCCTCCAGAAACATGGTATGTCGGCTAGTGCTTCTTTTCACAGCTCAGTCCACCAGCTGAACATGCACATGCATATGAGTGAGAGGGAGACAATGGTCTGAGCTGCTTTGTGCAAGTGGACTGTGGGTGCCAAATTGACCAGCAGGGGTTGCTGGTGAGCAAGGTGATACTCAAACCCCCCCTTGATAGTTTCTCTCCATCCTTGGGTGACACTAGGGGTGTTGCTAGACTTGAGACACTACTGGGGCACAGGCCCCTGCACTCACATCCTCACACATGCAATTTATCATAAATGGCAAAGATTTGTTATTTTGAAATTGAACATTTACTGAGGCATAACAAATAATTTTTGGCCCCAGTAAATAGGGTCTGGTGATGCCACTGGGTGACACTATATCCTATTGGGCTTTGTGCCAGCAGGCCGCGGGTGTCAAATTGACCAGCAGGCGCTGCTGGTGAGCAAGATGATACTGACATTCCCCTCGATTTTCTTCTCCCCCTCCATGGGTGACATTACAGTCTATTATGCCTCAGTGCAGGGGTCTGCCAGCCTCAGTCTGTACTGACATGGTCTTTATTTCTGACCATGACCATGAGATCCATCTGCAAACTATTACAGAGCCTTCAAAAGTGGCAAGAGTCTCACAGTCTTAATTTGACACCGGATCAGGAGGCCCATCTGTACAGCAGAACAGAGCCTTAACATGTTGCAGGAGCCACCAGGTAGGCTTCAACCTTTTTGAAGTTTTTTTAATAAATATGGGGATTGCATCACCCAGCAGTATCTTTCTCTGTGGACGTACAAAGGGGTCACTTTTCATTTAGCTCAGTTTCATTCACTATATTAAATATTTATTGATTTATATTTTTTTATTTAAATGTGCATTCATTTAATTGCTTGAAATGCCAGCAGAGCGTTAAATAGGAGTCAAATGCAATGGCAGTAAAGGCTGCCAGTGAAGTCCAGATTGGATGGGTGCCCTTCTCTGAAGCGATGGGAGACAGAGGTTTTTAGGCTTTAATGAACCGTGTAATGGGAGGAGCAACAGTCAGCTGTCAATCAATTGATTTTTAGAACCAATCAAAATATATGCACATGCAATTTCAGTGACATGATTTGTGATTGGAGCAAATTAACTGACACAAATGGACCAATCTCATGCTTTCTTAGTGTTTTCTGCACCAGGTGATTGGTTCATATTACAAGGAATATAGTAACCATCAGCTCATGTCAGCGCACTTTGTTTTGGTTTCTCAAAAATAAAAAAAGCTTCATTTCTCAGTCTCCACTCTGGATTGCTCTCTTGGCTGTGCAGGGTGCTACGGTATCAAGACTGAGAGTTTGAATGACTCATTTTATTACCATTTTTTTAAAGTAACTTTAGAAATTGAATTGAATCCGCACGCGCTGTTGTTCACTGCCATTGGCTGGATGACCGATTGAAACACCGAAGGCATATTTTAATTAAGGGAGCACTCTGTGCATTCCTCTACTTCCTTCCTGCACAGGATTTCCTGGGGGGCTGAACCTTCTCTCTCGCTCTGCTTGCAGTCCATGTCCACGCTACCCCGTTGTGCTCATTTCATTCCTGAATATGTATGCTGTTTTTCTGTGTCTAATTTCCTCACTTTCTTTCTCATTCTCTCTCTCTTCCTCCTCCCACCCCCCCAACTCCCCATCCCCTCCCTGCCTGCTTTCTCCATCACCTCTCTATTTCAATTTCATTACCATTCACTGGCTTTATTGGCATGAGAGGTGCGCCACGCCACACACTGCATTACCATACTGTTTCTTAGTGCATGCAGATACACACACACAGAAACACACACACATGTACGCGCACACACACACGTACGCACACACATACTACCACACACACACACGTGCACGCACACACACTCACACACGTGCGCGCACACACACACACATGCACACACATGCGCGCACACACAAATGCATACCTTTAACAAAGGAACCCAATTTCATATGATGGCACGTAAGATGTGTCTTTCTCTCTCTTTCGTTCGCCTTCTTTTTTTCTCTCTCACTTACCCATTTCCTCTCTCTCTCTCTGTCTCTGTGTCTCTCTCTCTCTCTCTGTCTGTGTGACCCTCGCCCACCCCAGCAAACGCTAGCACTTAGCAGCCAGTTAGTAAGTGGCTCTTCATCTCCGTAGAATAAGTGCGATAGGAAGCATGAATTATACATGAATTACAGTGCGCCGTGGCTGCTAATGTGTGCCGGGGGAGCCCCGCGCTAATTCACATAAACCATGCAGAGAGAAGCCGCTTTCTGATGAGATATTACTGCGAGTGCGCGGGGGGGGAGGGACCTGGGTGTGGGGGGTGTGGGGGGGGGGGTTTGTTTATAGACACGGACCAGGAGATGGGCAGGGTGAAGGGTGGAGGCTGGCCAAAGTAGCCTCGCCATACCCCAGGCACATACCGAAATCCCCCTCCCCAGTCCCCCCGTGCAGATCGCTCCATGCCCCAAAGATGCAATGGACCCACCTTGCCTTTTTGCAGCAGGGGATGAAGCAAAAGTAGTGGGCCTCTCAGCTCATTGTTAGAGATCAAGTTTTTTTTATTTATTTTGCAGTTCAGACTCTTGGCAGCTGAGCTCCTTATGGCGACACATACATCTCTTCTGCATGCCCACAGGTGACATCAAAATACGCTTATCGAGATAAACCAAATCACAGAAGGACCTCCAAGATAGAAACACACTACAAAAGCAATTTTGATCCAAAATCTGAAATGTTTGTTTCTTTGACAGTGACATAAAAATACAGTAATCAAAATAATCCAATATACAGCAGGACCTCTGAGATAGGAACAAAAGACAAATGAAGGTTTGTTCTAAATTCTGGAATGGATGTAACTTTGAAAGCGACATTAAAAAAAACATGTTGAATAATCTGATTCCATTTATTGGAATTGTTATTTTTATATGTGTTGCATATATCAGGAGTTCAAAGAGGCTCTACTGTAGCACTCAAAGCTGTTGCCAAGAGACACATCCCAAATGGATTCTCCTCAAACACCCCCCACCACCCCCAACCCAAAAGTAGAGGAATTAGCCCCCCGCAGCACAGCACTCACGATTCCCCAAAGCAGAGTTAAAACACACCTGCTCTCTCCCATTACCCAAAAACCCAGTATCAGAACCACTTATCCGCCAGCACCCAGTATCTAATCAGACCAGCCCTACAGTGACGTCTGAAACAGCCTGGAATGTTAATGCCCGCGGGCATGGTGGTCTGATGCACATTTACAGCACTCTTAAGGGCAATTGTTTGGCACCGTGTAAACGCTACATTAAATATGGCATGGCACCTGATGAGGTGTCCGTCTTACGAACGTAAGGGACAAGGCGGAGGCGAAGAACTCCACAACGTGATGTGTGTTTCACATTAAGAACGGTGATAAAAGTTTTGACAGGGCCAACGTTCAAGGTGACCATGATATACAAATTTAATCAACACCTGCCAGCCAATCAGAAACACAGATTTTTCCATATCTGTGATACAATGAGCATGATGTCTCAGTCACAAAGAATTGCCCTGATTCTTGTGTACATGTACAACTACACACATTGCTCACAGTGATCCACTGTTACGCAGTATTAAGAGAAGTTCAAGCCGTGTTTTAGTACTATCTTGTAGCCAGATATTACTTGTTTACCGCATTACTTTGTTTTCAGGTATCTTGTCATGGGGGCTTCAGGTAAACCAATATGCCAGATATGAATTAATAAAACTAATTCCAACACACCTCAATATACTGCAAACGGGGCCACGTTTTCTTCTCTTTCCACTTTTCGCGTGTTCTGATACGGTCTGTGCTCCTCTGCACAGTGTAATCATGGCTGGGATGTTGAAACGAGCCCTCTTCTCAGTGTCAGGTATCATCACAGGAGGCGGGTCCAGACGCACTCAAACTCCAGACGTACATTACATTACCTTAAATCACATTACCTATTTGCTTAGCTTTACACTTTGAGTTTACACAGCTCAACATTTTCAATACATACATGGCTGGAATATTTACTCTTGCCATTCAGCTGAAGAGGTTTACTATGGCTGCACACAATATGGGACATCAATCATTTTTTTAAATTATTATTATTATTAATTTCTATTATTATTGAACTACTATGGCCTGGAGCTAGGGGTGTTGCCAGGGATCCTGGCCCCCACCCCCACCACCAACTATTGATGATATTGAATTTTGGGGTGTCCAGCCAGCCCTGGACCTCCTCCATCATTCAGGGATTTCACCCCTTTTTCACCTGGGGCCATTTCAAAGCTAACCCCCCCCCTCCCCCGCTTCATTGTAGTATCTTTTTGCTGTCTGACACACAATCACTGTGACCGTGTCATGTGGTCAATAACACACTGCCTCTCTTCTCCCAGTCAATAAGAGGCAGTCAGTCTCCCTGCCCTTGCTCACTAATACAACAGCTTCTCCAAATTTGTGGTCATTGACACACGCTGTCCTGATTCACGGTCGCCAGTCAGCAGCACACCGCCTCCGAGCCCTCGGTCACAGACATGTGACCTCCCAGATCACGGTCAATAGCGCACAGAGTCTCACAGACGTATGACCTCCCAGATCATGGTCAATAGCACAGTCTCAGCCTCCCCATTCCCAGACAAACAATGCGGTTTTGCTCACAGTTAGCCAAATACAGGGACTCACTGGGCTCACTGGCATATGGGATTTACTCATATACAATTGTGTGCCCTTAGTCAGTGCTAATACCCAATCTTCTTCCCTTAGTCAATTCACCATTTGTCACTCTTAGCCACCACTAAGTGACTGCACTGTCTGTATACACAGATTTTCATTTTTTCTAACACACAGTCTCTATAATCTCAGTCTAACATTAAGTCTCTATGCTGTCTCTGTCTCTAACACTCAGCCTCTATACCCTGTCAGTCTCTAACACACAGTCTGTTCACACTCTCAGTCTATACTCTGTCAGTCTCTAACACACAGTCTCTATAATCTCAGTCTAACATTAAGTCTCTATACTGTCTGTACTCTGTCATTCTCTAACACACAGTCTCTTCACACTCTCAGTCTATACTCTGTCAGTCTCTAACACACAGTCTCTTCACACTGTCAGTCTATACTCTGTCATTCTCTAACACACAGTCTCTTCACACTCTCAGTCTGTACTCTGTCATTCTCTAACACAGTCTCTTCACACTCTCAGTCTGTACTCTGTCAGTCTCTAACACACAGTCTCTTCACACTCTCAGTCTGTACTCTGTCAGTCTCCAACACACAGTCTCTTCACACTCTCAGTCTATCCTCTGTCAGTCTCTAACACACAGCCTCCCTGTTTGTGGTCATTGACACGCAGTCTGCCCTCTCTCCCGCCGGCCGTCTCAGACACTGATGGAGTGGTCTGAGAATCCTGACACTATTGATTTATTGCACAACCTGATAGCTGGACCCTGTCCTCCAGTCAAAACAACCCAGCTCCTCAGACACGGATCTCTTCATGAGTCCTATTCATTCCCCACGCGCGTGAGGAACCTTTTTCTTCATTCCCTTCCTTTATGGCAGAGGGGCGGTGGAGCTGTGGAGTTTTTTTTTTAACATTTTTTTACTTTTGTTGATTTAAAGTAAATGAATTGCATAAGCAATAACATCCATCTCGTAGTTCACAGGAGGGAGAGCTGGAATTACAAGTGAGAAAACATAACTAATTGGTTACATTTTGTATATGGTAATGACAAATTGTGGGAGGAAAACATCCATCCCAGAGGTCTGAAAGCGATGAAACCTTCAGCCGGAGGTTGTTTGTGAATTGCACTCACTTTAACAACAGAAAATAACCGTACTGGCAAACTTTCAAAAAGCCTTTAATTTTTAAATCTGAGTTGATGAACAGCCTTGGTATACACAAATCCTGCATATTTAGTGTTCCCAACTGAGTCACGCTGAGCGTGTGTGTGTGTGTGATAGTTCAGTTTGGTTTGGAATGTGTATGTGTGTGTGTGTGCGTGTGTGCGTGCACGTGTGTGTGAGTGTGTGTGTGTTATAGTTTAGTTTGATTTAGTGTGTGTGTGTGTGATAGTATAGTTTGGTTTGGTGTGTGTATATGTGTGTGTGTGTGTGTGTGTGTGTGTGTGTGTGTGTGTGTGTGTTCATGTGTGTGTGATAGTTTAGATTGGTTTGGTGTGTGTGTGTGTGTGTGTGTGTGTGTGTGTGTGTGAGATTGAGACATTACAGGAGGCGTTGAGATGGGTGGCAGTTGGTGACACGGGTCCCCTCTCTGACACATGCCTGTTGCCGGGGGAGACAGCCCGGTCCCCTCAGCCCACCCCGTCTTTAACCGCGCCCATAACCGGCGCATTGGCTCCACCGACCTCACGCCGCTGCGCCACCCGGCACGAGGAATGAGGAAGGGAGCGGTGAAGGAGAGCGATGACAGGAGCAGACGGGTGCTGTGGGGGTGGGGGTGGAGGAGGGGAGCAGAATACGTGCCAGGGTAGGGTCACAGTCTGGGCGGAGGGGGTGCTGGTCGGGTTGGTGATGGAGGATGAGTGAACAGATGACGGTGCTGCAAGAAGAACCAAGTAATAAAAAGAACGATAAATGTATTAATGTCTTACTTTTAATACACTTGTGCTGAAAGAGCTTTATGAATTTAAACAAATAAATCTAATGAAAAATTCTACTGAGGTGAAACGATATATTAGAACAAGGAAATACATCACCATTGATAAAATAAAAAAAATGCACAAAAAGGAATTTCAAGCAGTCACTGAGGTAGCCTAGAGAATAAAAAAATGAATAAAAATGCAAAGTAAAAGTATATAGGACACTACATCTAAGATATATAAGACACTGAGACAGACTGAAAGTAAGTTTTAAAAAGTGGGTTCTAGGAAAGGATTTTAAAGGAGCAAGATGATTTGTATTTCTAATATGTTCTGATAAAGCAAAGCCGCCAGCTGACAGTAGCACTCAACTTCTAAAATGGCATTTCTCTGGAGGTATCTCTGAGAATCTGCAGCAGGGAAAGGCCTCATGCTGGAAAGGGGAGCTGCAGGTTTGACTCTGAGATCAGACATGCCATTGCACCCTCGCCAATCGTGGTTGACCTGAAGGGTTTCAGTGTAAAGGAAGTTAAAAGTGTGGAGAATATTAGCAATGGAAGAATTTAGTACCCAAATTTAGTAGACACCAAAAATGGTCAATCTACAGTTAGCTGTCATCCACTCACTTCTTTCAGCCAATCAAAATGTTTTTCTTATTACAATAAAACACAATTATTGGTTCATATCTATGTGTATACTGGCGATCTGTGGTTGTTTCAGCTGCTTCTGCCGCAGGAGAAGATATTTTAACTTGTGTTTTTTGCATGCGTTTCTGCTCACACATGAGACTATACGTCACGTGCCTTCTGGTGGGCGCATAATCCACAAACCTTTTCCCCGGTTTCAGCAGATTCACCTATCTGGAATGACAAGATAGCCCAACGGCCATGCTCTGCTAAAGGGAGAAAGAGCACAGGCCAAGCAGAGATTCTCCACTGCAGGAAGGCAGCATAGAACTCAACATGACACATCTTAAAGCAGGGGATGTTGGCTCACCCTTTGCCAAATGACTTAGCACACCAGAGTTAAAGGTCTACGATGCAGGGCCTTGTGGAAAAAAATATTTAAATATAAATAAATAAATAGCATCTGACAGTATGTCGCCAAGGTAGCAGCACTTCACTTCCTTACATAGCCCAGGGGCTGTCTTTAGAACACAGAACAAGGTCACTCACCGCTGACCTTACCGTGCGGATGAATTCAGAAAACCAGATGAAAGGGTCACATCCACAAAGAGAGAAAGAGAGAGAGAGACAAATAGAGTGAAAAAAAGAGGGAGAAAACAGTGGATTTGCACTACCAAGGCCAGATACTTGCAGACACCCACCTGCTACGTGCTGCAGCAGGTCAGTGCTCTTTGCCCCCACTCATGCAGGGGAGCTCCACAGAACGGCTGACACGCACGTCCCGGGAACCTGGGCATTAGAACAACAGCATCACTCACCAGAGACAGCAGGAAATGGACCAGCCCTGAGTGAACACCATGCACATTTCTGCCCATCAATTAATGATCTACGACTTAGTTTTGCAATATCATATTCATCCATTTAGGAAATGTTTTCATTGCATATTTTGGCAAATACTTCTGTGGGTGAAAAAACTTATTTTGTCATTGGAAGGTAGATCCATACTAAAATGTATACATTACATTTAGGCATTTCTGAAGTACTCTTATTTAAAACAAGTTACACAGCATATAATTATGCACATTTTATGATCACCACGGTCAATAATTAAGCTTTATGAACACAAATGATTTTAATTAAAATAATGTATGTAGTAAACAAGACTGACAAAGCATCACCCAGCAACCGCTGTCATCTTTCAGTGTCATTTTGCAGCGTCCTTCCTATTTTCCCGACTCATTATACCTGATTTTGTTGACGTCATCCATGTGAATGTAGAATTAGCCTCATATTTAGCGCTCACTGCCTCTCTATGGCCGTGCCAGGGTTCTGCGCCTGCCTGCTCTGCTTATCTGTATACTGAGGTTTTCTCAGCTAAAACATTTAACAGCTGAGCATAGCCCCTGTGTATTAGAGATACACAGACTTGCTCAGACTTCAGCTTGGCTATTTTATGCCATAACATGCCTTGCTGTGTTCTTTGTTTTACAATGAGAGAAAGAAGAAGAGAGAAAGGAAAAGAGGGAGGGTAGAGACACAGAGAGAAAAGAGAGAAAAAGCAAGACGGGGAGAAGATGATTTATAAATAAAGATATCAGAAAAGGGGAAGGTGAATATAAAGGAACTGAGGAGAAGAAGAAGGTAAAACAAGGTAAGCTTCCTCATAGAAAAAGAGTTTGTGAAAGAGAGAGAGAAAAGAGGAGAGCAGAGATGAAGAGAAAGATGGAGAGAGAGAGAGAGAGATTGAGAGAGAGAGGTGGAAAAGAGAACTACAGTGGAACAAAGCCCACAGCCCCGGTCCCCATGGCCTCTCGTCTCCTTGACTGTCACACAGAATCAGCAGTTTAGTGGTGCAGACTCTGACTGTGGACAGTTATTTTTAGCCGGTTCGTTCCCAGAGTGGTTTTGTTCCAGCGTTGAATTACTCATAAATGAACACCGCCACCCCCCCCCCCCACCCAACCCATCCCCAACCCCAACCCATACACCACCAACCCAACCTCCCCTGCCCCTGCCCCCCACCCCCCACCCACCCACCCTTACTCCCCCACATCACCTGCATGGCTCAGATGAAGTCCCAGTTATTAGCTTACCCCTCACACAACTGCACCCACTCCCCCCCACCCCCCACCCACAAAGCTAGTCAGCACTAAGCAAGCACATGCCCCGCTAGTTCTCTCAGTATTCCTGGAATGCTAGCAGAATGCTAGCTAAGTAAGGGTAAACGTTAGCTTAGCAGTTACATGTATCCAGGTTCCTGGAAATTTCTGCAAACTTATCATTGAGTCCTAAGGTAACAGTGGGCAAAATTGCTAAAATGCAGGATTTTGAATCTTATTCATTCTTTTCAAAAGTATCTGAATTTTGGATGGTCATTCATGTTGCATGTTTTAATGGGGTTTTAGCTGTCAAGCATATCTGCCATTTCAGCACTTTCATTAAGGTGTTTTTTTTTAGATGCAATTGACTTGTTTCCTCAATGGCTTTTTTCATGACTAAATTATTTCCAATTAGGTCCATGATCAGTCAAATTATATGTATCTTGTCTGGAATGTTTGTTTTATTACTATTATTTTAATAAAACTGGTTACAAACACCAAAATGCTCAAGGAATATTAGGGGAACATTAGTGGTGAGCATATTCCTTGTATAATGGGAAGCTGATTGAAATTTCTAACCAAAATCGTCCCTAATATTCTGGGAGCATTTGTGTCAGCTGGGAACTGGGGAATGTGGAGGAAAGCAGGGGAGGAGGAGGACGTGGTTTGAGAGAAAGAGAGGGAGGGAGAGAGAGTGACAGAAAGAAAGAGAAAGAGAGAGAGAGTACATTAGCGGAGGCTGGGGGCTGGTGGAAATGATTGTTTAAGTATCAATAAAGTATCTGGGATGGGTAATTTGGCTCCTTGGTGTATTCTCTGCGCGTGTAAATCAAGAGAAGTAAAGAGTCAAGCGCAGGAGACTGTGGAGAGTGTTTACACCCAGGCTACCTCATTACACTCTCATTAGGCCTATGGGCCCCCAGACACACACACACACACACACACACACACACACACACACACACACACACACACTTCTGACACACACAGTAGCACAAACACACACACACACACACACACACACACACACACACACACACACACACACACACACACACACACACACACACACAACAATCACACACACACACACACAGTAACACACACACACACACATACACACACACACACACATCACACACACACACACAATAACTGACATATACACACACACAGTAACCAACAAGTCACACTGTTTTACATCACACAAAAAATAACACACACACACACACACACATCACTTACTCTGCATATACACACTGGGATCTTGACACACTCTGAACAACACACACTTTTATGTTGTTATATAAAACAAAGAAATGCATGCACACACACTCATGTTTGCACTTTCACACATACTTTAAACACTTGCAAATACACAAACAATAAATATTTTTAGTACACACTTTCTTTCCATGATGGCAGTACACCTGCCTCCTGACCGCACTCGTCACACATATACACACACACTCTGACAACACACACTTTTATGATAAAAACACACATACACATACTTTAAACACTTTCAAAACGCATACACAACAGAGATGATAGACATATACAGACTGCATACTGTACACACACACCCCACACACACACGCACAAACACAGTGCACACATACTTGCAGACACATATGACGAAGGTGCTCGTTACTCACTCTCCCTGGTGGTTCAGACAGAGGTGAGCAGAAGGTGGGACAGAGCTTCACCTTTTCCCTGGTGACATCCATCACTAGTGTTGTGTGTGTGCATCCATCACCAGTGCTGTGTGTGTGCACACATGTGTGTTACAGAGTGTTTGTACGTATGCGTGCATACGCATGTGTGTATGTGTTTACATGTGTGTGCTGGGTTGGTGTTTGTTTGTGTACATGGTTCTGTATTTGAGCATGTCTGCGCACACATATGTTTGGGCATGTGCTCATGTGAGAATGTGAGCTTGTTTGTGTGTGTGTGTGTGTGTGTGTGTACAGATGTGTGTGCGAGCATGTAAATACATATGTGTTTGTGCGTGTGTGTACTTGTGCATGTGCTTTATCAAATCAAAGCTACTTGTGAGATGTTTTATCCTCCATTTGCTGCAAGTGGGCTGGTTCCTTAGCGATAAGCACTTGACAGCAGTATAGTATTTGCTGTTGCACTGCACTCTGTGCTTCCTGTAGATTCATGTTTTTGTTATCGCTCTGATTTCATTGTGAGGTAAATTTTCCACCGAGAGATGGTAACAATTTCATTCATTTTCTCAGGGTTCTCTATTATTTTCTATTCCCCAAGGAAATAACTATGTTCTGCAATTTGTGACGATGACATTGTAAAAAAATGCTATCATAAATAGATTTTGATTGATTGATACATCCAAATTGATCAATAAAATATCCAGCAGCAGAAATGACTGAACTGTAAACTATGTCAGCCATCCAAGATTATTATGTCTGCTGAAAAACAAAGAATATGAATAACTCATAACCTTCTCACAGTTATGTCCCATCTGCCCTTAGACTATCAAAGTTGTCACCAGAACATGCAGCTAAGTCAAATACGTGCTCCCTGCATAAACACCTGGGTTAAACTGGCTCCGGGCGTGTGAAGGAGTGGCTCTTCCCAACCATTAGGAACATTGTTAATTGCTCTGGAATTGGTTAATTAATAAATTGGTGTCAATCAACCATGGTCAACAGTGATAATTGCTTGATTGAAACATGGTGTTTTGTTGCTCTGCCTATAAAGTGGCCATTAGTCTAAAGTGAAGGGTTGGGAAGGTGAGTCACTAATTCTTGCTTGTGTGGCTTTAAAATATATTATTGATTTTTTTACCAAGTGTGTTTTACTCAGTTGTTTTTAAAGTGCTCTTGCATGGTGTCTGCATCATTAATCTAAAAAAAAAAAACTGAGACTTCCCTTCCCTGCTAAACTACTTTTTCTATTCTTTTAAAGACACATGGAACCCCGTATTGCCAAAAAAGTGCAGCCTGTTTCATGATGTCATTTGTCTTTACTGAACTTGGGCCTCTCTGGCTGTTTCCTGATCACGCCTCAGTGGCTGTTCCTGACTGGTCACAATCATGGACCACTGAACTTTCTGTGACTGTTCCCAATCACAGTTCAGTGAGTTTCCTCCCAAAACTGTTCTCTCACAATTCCATAAATACACTGCCCTTTTAATTTGTCCCCTTTATTAAATCTGATTTGTCCTTTAATCTGGAATGCCGATGCAGAAGCACTTTCTCATCTGGTGGATGGGACAAAACAAGGACTTGAATAGCCAGTCAGCTGTAAGGGATATGATTACATCGAAGACAGGAAGTCAGAATGCAACATTTTCAAACTATAGGATGTGATATAACTGCTTGGGGGAAAAAAAAAAAGAGTAATTGGCATAAAAGGGTGAAATCCAGAAATTGATCCATGCTATTTTCTGGATTTGTTACAGGAGCTGGCAGTTTGGTTATTTTACCAGGAACCCAGGGTTACCAGTCAAGATGTTTCAGTTAGGACTGCAGTAATGACTGCAGGTTAAACTTCTTATCTGTGAGTCACAGCACCTTCTACCATACAGCCTTCTCTTTGGATTTTAATTGGTCCAGAGGGGAGTGTGACCCCTGCTGGCCAATTTGCACCACTTCTGAGGACACCTCAAAATCCCTGGTGACCTCCCATCCAAGCCCTGACCAATCACAGCCTCCCTTAGCTGCAGCATTTCAGCGTGTTGTGGGCTATGGTGTAATGTGGCTGCTCGACTTATCTACTGCAAACCCCTGGAGTGCATTCCGTCTTTCAGCCTACATCTTCTAACGCCTCGCCTGTTTCTCGTCTTCCTCCGCTTTATTGGAAATAATCTAACTGCTGTAATAAAAACACAGGGATGATGGTGATAGGGTGTCTCTGGAGTAGTGCTGGGGCCAGTACATCTCGCAAACTCCTCCTGTTCTTTACTCACCATTGCAGTTACAGGCTCTTCCCAGGCAAGAATTATGTGGCAGTAATGTGGCAATAATGCTTTAACCCTGGAAAAGCTGTTTTATAACGTTAGTTACGTATATATGCCTCAACATGAGCCAGAGACGCACACACAGAGCAACAATGCATGCTTTGATGTATACACACACACAGATACAAAAGATATGTTCATATACAGAGGCACACGATGTATAGAGCCATATGATAACGCTCATACAAGCATGCACACATACAGAGACAAATACATACGCAGGTATGTAAGCACGCTCTAATATACACACTGACAAGTACACAGCCGCACACACAAAATGCACACACCCACACGTGACCTCAAGCATTGATACACACGCATACACACACACACACACGCTCTGCCAGAGGACAGCAGGGGGACGCAGCGGCCTACAGCCTGCCCGGTCCTGGCTCTGTCTCCTCTAGGTCTCCTCTCCTGCGGTCTCTCCCCTCTCCCTTTCTTTTATGTTATTATTTCTCCAGCAGCTCCAGCGCCTTAAGATATAATGCCGCATTATCTCTCCCCGCCCAGGCTCTGAACGCCGCTGCGCCACGGTGAGGGATCGCCGCGGCAACAACTGTGTCAGATCTCTGGCCGCGTTTGTTAAACGGCTCCATCCCTCGGGACACACCCGCCATGCTTTTAAAACACTCGCAGCTCCTTAATTATGAAAATGCTTTATTCTGCAGTTAACTCACACTGCCCACCCCTCCCACCCTCCTGCTCATTCAACAGCTGTTTGTCCTGTACCTTCCTGCAGCCCAAAGCCGCATCCTGCCTTTTGTCTTGCACTGTCTTGGTATGGAGAGTTGGAGTGTGATGCTGGAGGCACCCATACCCATAGATGGAACAAAATGCAAAATTTTGGAGGGACATTTGGTTGAAAATCAGTTTGCACTAAAGATACAGCCTGTGCTGTACCAGTTTCATTGGTTTTGCTCTGTCTTGTTTTTTTCTGGAGAATGCAGTAAATATTCTGTTTTAATTAAATTAACACAGTATAACTTAGTCCACAATAGATGCAATGAACTCTGTTGTTCATTGAACACTTAGCATTTTGTTAACAGTTTTAAGTATTATCTGATTGAGCTCAGTGGGCATCTTATTCTGATAAAAGCCTGTTTGTATGTATGTCTGTTCCAGGAACGACAAACAATTTCCGCCTTGACTTCGGTGCCAATAACCCAGCTTTACAAAAAAACCATTTCGAAACATCTTGTCTCTGGTGTTTCATCTCTTTAGGATCCAAATCCCATTTGCTTATTGCACGGTAAAAGGCACTGAAGACACACTACAGGCTACGCTTAACGACATCCACAAACATGTATGGCCGTGAAGCTGCCTTGGCAAAATTGTATTTGTAGATTTCAGTAGTGCTGTTCAACCCATATTGCTATGTACTATTTAACAAATGAATTAACTTAGGGGTGAATTCAAAACAAATTATTTGGATCAATGAATTCCCATATAGTTTACAAGTTAAGAATAATTCTTTACATAACACTATGCACGCTGAGTCCCCTATGGATGAGATTTATCACCAGTTTTATATACGCTTCATACCGAAGATTGCTGAGCTTTTGATCCGGCCCACACATTTTTTAATACACAGATGGTTTTGCAGTGGTAGGATAACTAAAACCTGACAACACTTCTCTTCATTGTTTTGACAAAGAAATGTAAAAATTCACTTGTTAACATGTGGACAAAAAAAAAAAACATGGAGACAAAAATCACTGGCACTGAAAAATCAGTCACTGACTGGTAAAGAGATTTCATTTGCACTGGTGAAAATCACCTCCTTCTGGCTTTATTGAGATCAACATAAATTTGTGCTCATACTACACACTGTGGAGAGTTTGTGCTGGTTTTTCATTTCAGATAAAGTATCTGGCAGGTCGGGTCTGCCCCTTAGCCTTTTGATTGGATTAATGGCAGGCTGACTTACCGCTCCATTTTCTCACCAATATCTGTTTCTGCAGGAAAATCGGTTTCTTTGTTTTCTCCATTAAGTCCCTTCAGAGTCTCTCTCACTGGCATTTCGGAAAAAAATAAATAAAATATACATATATATATTTATAAAAACGTACTTAAAAACACACAAACTACTCTATCTCTGGAGATAGCAAGGCGTGTCTCATCCAAAAATCAAGACCTTTCTTTTTTAACAGAACCAATATTTCCATTTACAAAAGACATCTCCTGCAGGTTTGGTCTGTCCTTGGGTTTTTTAATTTGACGGTTTCCATGTTTTTCATTGGATTATTGTCATGCTAATTTTGCCCGCCCTTGTCCACGCAGTACCTGTTTCTGCAGGTATAGCAGCCCCCTCATCCAGCCTTGCCTATGTGTGAGTCTGCCTTTTCAAAAAAAAGAAGGAGGAGAAATGTATTTTTAAAAATGTGCTTTAACACGCACAAAGGAATAAAGAGGTCATTTGGACACAGACAGGGGCATGTTCTGGCTCTGACCGTTCACAGCGCGCTAACCGTGAAGCGTGACGCACCGAAAGCACTTTAATAAATAAATATTCGTAATGGTGCCTCCCTCGGACCAGCGCTCATAAACAGCTTTGGCTGTGCTGCACTGAGATAGAGTCCACTGGAGGAAAAACATTTTTCCGAGCCGCTGTTTACTCAAGCTGAGAAATTAACGTGCCGGAACAACAGTGTGGGCCCTCCAGGAGAGCTTTGCCCTCCGAAGACACCCCCCCAATTCAGGAAGAGGGAAATTGAAAAAAAGAAAGCTGAACCACGAGGAGCAGCCAGCCGCCAAAGCTCTACGCCACCCCCACCGGGTCGACGGCGGTTTCGTTCCAAGCAACTGTCACTACTCTCGCGCGCCACTGAAACCGTCGGGAACCCCGGGCCTCGCCCATGGTGAGAGGTAAACACATTCGCCAGAGCCAGCTCCGCTACACCGCTCACCTGAAAATGGAGGCAGGAAATGGAGGCAGCCAGGCATGCAGGCTCCGCTGGTCTGTCCTGGTCCTGGAGGGCCGCAGGGTCTGTTGGTTTACATCATTACTCAGCTCTTAATTGATCAAATTAAAGCGACCGATCGCCGCAGTTTACTCGCCTCACTTTTTTTCTGTTTTTATCTGAAATGGTGACATACTTTTTGCTGGAAAAAAAAAATTAGCTGACACTGTGGCTATGTAGGGGCATTCAGGACATGTCTGTCTCTGCTCGTTCATCCTGTGAGAGCGAGAAGCAGAAAAGAACCACTTCTCTAGTCTCAACCCACCATCTCTACCTGATCCCTCCCTCCAGAACTGCACCCTTCAGCTTCTTATTTAATTGACTAATTGACTTTATCGGTTATTACAGACTCACACCCTGGGCCAGCTAGAGGAGGGTGGGAAACCTCTTCAAAGGTCTGGCCCTTCCCAAGGTTTCATTCTGTCTCTTTCGCTGAGGGAGTTTTTTTTCCCCTTGCCACTGTCACCGTAAGCTGGCTTTCGTGTGGGTAAAGGCCATGGTCTATCATTAAGCATATTTGGGTGAATGTTTTTTTGAAACTTGCCATACGATAACACTTTATTTGATTTGATTTGGTTTGGGTTTGATTCAGGGATGCTCCTTCATGTCTGCAGACAAAGACGGGCCCATTGAATTTGTCTCCTCTTTCCTTTCCTCATCATTTTCTCTCTCTCGCTCTCTCTCTCTCTCTCCGCCCCTCCCTCTGTCTCAGCCCCCCTCACCCCCACCTGCCGTGGGATGTTTCCTGCCGTGTTTGAAGTTCATCTGAGAGTCTTATTCCTGTCAGTTAGGATGTGCGTGGCTGTCAGGCAAACACAGCAGAAAGAGAGGAGGCAGCTCTCTGCTTATTTATTCATCTCTTTTGTTTTTCGCTTCACTTGTGATGAATGGATGGGGAGAAAAAAGGCAAAAAAAAGCAACCAAAAAAAAACAAAACAATAAAAAAGAAGAGACAAACTGCAGAGGTTAAAAAAACGTTGCCCTCAAGCCAGCATGAAATAACAAAACACTCAAGACTGAAAAGATATGACAAATTTCAACTTCAAGAAGAAGTATCTGCTTGGCCAATTTACAAACTTGTTTGTTTTCTGAAAGAAAAAAAAATCCCCCTTTGCAGAAGGGAATTCTTCTTTGAGACTGGAAGAAAAACTGTGGATATTTCATACAATTGTAGAAGTAGCTAAATACAAAAAAGTAAACCTCAGTTTCATCAGTCCTTGTATTTCTCCCTGCTGTCATCGGCACCGTAAAGTCCCACTAAAACCTCGTAGCGGTCTATGTCCCAGCTACTCCAGCCGTTTCTCCCCCCAGCCTTTAAACTGAAGTTTTTGTTTGTTTAGGTTTTTTTTTGCTTTTCAAGAATTTATTTAAATCTGTCTGCAGTGGATCTGGTAGGAAGAAAAAGAAATCTGTTTGCTAATCCGTTCAATTAGCCTCTGCCCCCTTCAGTCTTTTTTCACATACGCATAGACATATACATATTCATATTCTGTTGATGCCTGGGAGAACCCCAGTTGAATTAGTCACAAATTTCATCCTCGCTTTATTTATTTATTTGTTTATTTTTGGGGGCGGGGGGGGTGAGAGAAATGTGCGGTTCCTTCTTTCATCTCGTCTACCCGGGAGGCCTGCATTGATGCCAGCCCAAACACATTCCTCCTCTTAGCGTAGAAACAGCTCACACTGCTGAGACAACAGCCGCCTATGACAACAGATACTTCAGTGAGTCATGTCTGAACACTTCCTCTCTCTTCCCTCCTCCATTCTATAATTCTCTTCCCTCTTCCTACATTTTCTCCCCCATTTCTCTCTCCCCCACTTTTATGGTTGCGTTGACCTGATTGCGATGTGCTGACCTCACCAAGCATGTACAGAAATCTGAAGCAAAGGGCCAAATGTGCATTAACTACATTTTTTTGGTGAAGAATGTGAGAATAAAAAACAGAGCTGAGATAAGGAATATGAAACAAACAAATGTAAATATTTCAATATTGATCTGAGTCACTAGTTACCTTTTTTGAATCAGCTGACTCGAGGATGCCCTCATCGAGGTTTGTATTCAGTTGAATTGCAGCTTTTGTTGTTCAAATGGAACCAGGAAGTAAGGTGACTCTTTACTGAATTCATGTGGAAAGCACTGCAGTTATTCTTGGGCATACTACCTCAGTTCTGTGGTCCTGCATTTGTTTTCATTGTTAACGTAATTGTTGGTTGTCTACAGGGCCTTTGTCCTAGTTCTGGAATGTTCACTCTTTATATGGGGCCCTACATTCATTGTGTGGTGCAGCTGAAAAGAAGCACTGGAGTGATTACTAAGTTCGGCTTTGCACTTCGAACTGTAATCTAGTTCTGCCGAAGCAGGTTTTTCTATCAGAACCAGAGCTCTATGACATTTTCTTTTCATGCTGTTATTGCCAAGCTGAGCCACCCTCCGGCACTGAAGAGCTACCCTGGTAGTTGCAGCTAGTTCAGTGCCCAAAATACTATGAGATGTGATGTGTTTTCCTGAGATTGGCCACTCTCTTGTGATAACGTAATGCCGGTCATGACCAGGCTGACTGTCAGCGCCCATTTCTGACAGTACTGCTTTGTGAGGGGCAGGCTGCCCTGCAGTCACTCCTTAGAGGAGGGGCAGGAGGACCAGGGTTATCTGTAAAGAGCAGAAATTGAATGGTAGTAATGTGTAAAGGGAGACCAGGGACTTGAGTAATCTCCAGGATTTTTACCAATTTGTTTATGCAAATATTAAATGGTTGCAGCTAAGATTCACTTGATACTCTTCTGGGTGGAAGACTGTACTTTGACTGCTTAACTACCAACATTTTTATTCAGAATTTTTTGTTGGAGCCTGTTGATTTTATTCTGTTGTAGTTTTTGCCACCAGCACCACATTGAGGACTTTAAACATTAATTAATTATGCCAAATTGGATCAAATGATTTTTTATAAAAATCTAAAGAGCAGCAATTACATTTTCCTTCGGTAATATGGATGTTTTAGTTAATTAGTTTGTAAAGCATAAAAACAGGCAAATGCAGCATGTTTTATATTGCTAACCAGGATTGCTGCTCACACGGCATGCCATTACGACTGTCAAGGTCACATTCGTATCAATGCAAAAAGGGCATATTATTTCCTATTTATTATGTTTTAAATAGAAAAGAACACATGTCCAAGAAAATATAACATTCTCCAAAAAATAATGGTCCAGTGTCAAGGCTGTTTTCATGTAGCTTTAAAGAGACCAATAATATGGCATTTGCAATTCAATCGGAATAAACCTATAGATTGAATCGCAAATCGCCTAAAAGAGCCTCAACACATCTGACTGGGTCCCAGCCGAAGACTGTTTGACTGAATGTATCTCTCTGCAAATTAAATTTTAATTTTTAGTTTCCTGTTTCTTAGAGCTGTAGTATTTCACCATCTAATTTCTGATGAGCTTGTGTTTCTGTTTGTTCTTACGTAGGCTGTGAGTTTTGTTTGTTCTTAAAAGACTTTCCTAATTCATTTGGAGTTGTATTATTCAGCTTGATCAGCACTTATTTCGCTCCTTTCATTTTTTTCTTTCTTTCACATAAAGGTTCTGAAACTTTTGCCTGATGGGAGCGGCTTTGAATTGACATTTTCTTTTAGTTGCCTTACCTGTCCGATTTATCATATTTTTATGCAATTCCCAAAAGGATTTTTGGTCAATTGCCTCTTTGGCTTTATTTATCTGTCACAGAATGTCGTTTTTTTCCTTTAGCAGGAGGTGTCTGTATTCCCTCAGGGCCTGAGAGAGAGGGAAATGCAGCACCTGGTTGACGGGCTGCAGTGCATCGCTTTGGAGAGCCGCCTCAGGGCTATTGTATGATATTCAAATCCATTGTTATGCTTTATTTGTTTGTTGATTTGTGTTTCATTTCAATTTTACTGTTTTTTTTAAAAATGATTTTGTAGCTAAGATTTTAAAAAAGAGAGGTGGTGGGGGGGTGATGAGCAGGGGAAGCAGGATGGGGGGGGGTCTGGGAGCCCCTTACGGGGGAGGGGGTCCCCCATGTTTTTGTTGTGCTGATGTAATTACCCTTTGGGATGGTGCCATGCTTTGTTAGTTCAGCACAGTTTTGAAACCAGGACAGAGTCAACAGCCATTTCTAACCCTGTTCATAACACTACATTTACTTTAAAGCTTTAAAGCAAATCCAGTTTGTGATTAATTTGATAGCTGCTAAACTGTCGGTTTTGTAATGGACTGACACACCTCTGTTTCATACCTCTGCATCGTGTCCTTTGTCCTAGTTCTTGAAAGCTGAGACTGTATATGGGGCCCCATAAACATTGTATGGTGCTACTATAACAGAGGCTGCGTTGAACAAGCAGGTACCTCCAAACAGGTGCTACAAACAGATGGTACAGGCAAACATCTCTGAACAGGTGATACAGACAGGTGGCAACAATCCTAAAGTAAACACAGGTGTCACCAAATAAGTGATATACTCAGGCGTCTCCAACTAGATTATATAAACAAGTGTCTCCCAACAGGTGGTACAAGCAGGTATCTCCAAACAGGTGGTACAAACAGGTGTCTCCAAACAGGTGGTACAAGCAGATGTCTCCAAACAGGTGGTACAAACAGGTGTCTCCAAACAGGTGGTACAAACAGGTGTCTCCAAACAGGTGGTACATACAGGTGTCTCCAAACCGGTGGTACAAACAGGTGTCTCCAAACAGGTGGTACAAACAGGTGTCTCCAAACAGGTTGTACATACAAGTGTCTCCAAACAGGTGGTATGTACAGGTATGACTGATGTCTGGAAGATTAGCAAAGCATTAACACTTTTCTGTTTCTTGGGAAGGAAAAATGATGCTTAAATGCCTCTGGCTCTAAAATATCATTTGTTCTGAAAGAACTTTTACCCAGATTTATCACTGTGAGTTTTCAATTTTACAGAGTGAATTATGAGAACTCTGGGCACATCGGGTTGAATTTTTTATTTATTAATTTTTTTTTTTGTAAGTGGACAGAATTGAAGACTGGTGGCCTTGGGGCTGGATTTCAAAGCTCAAAACAGCTTCGAATCACTCCAGGGTCTATATTAATTGGCTAGAGCTATCTGTCAACTTGTTGAAAAAAAAAATCAAAAAACATTTAATGACAGACACCATGGTCTTTTTTGCAATAAGGTGGGATTTATGAGGACTACTGCCTGTTATACTGCAGTAATTGAATTTCTACTTTTCCAGAAGTCACACATCGTCCTCACTGCCTTCCAATTTGTGTTATGATCCTGTTACCTTTCTGCCAGAGGAGCAGGTAAAATTAGCCCATGGCATTCTGGTCCTTAAAAATAATGAGAGAAAATTATAATTGTATTACAAACAACCATTTTACAATAACCCAAAAAAGGAAACAATAGACAATTATTGCCAATTTTCAGCAGACACTGATAAAGGTGGTGAAGCTCTGAGGAAAAATACAGCAGGAGGGTAACTTACTGCAAACGCTATTGATAATTTACTCTCACTGTGGCTGATAATGGCCCTGCATATGTGTCTCATCAATTCACCTTGACACCCCCCCCCCCTCCCCACCCATTTTCAGCACCCTAACAGCAAAACTTAGGGAGGGAAAAAAAGAACAGTTCACAAATGCAGCTCAAGTTTCCATGTTAAAATTTAAATTTCATTCACACTTTCAACATGCAACTTGCCTTCCAGACTGAAAGACTTATCACTTGATTGAGCCTTACATTTTCTTTATTTTACACATACTCAGCTTCCCTTCCTCATTCCTCTCTGCCTCTTCCTCTTTTCTCCTCCTCCTCCCTCGTCCTGATATTCTGCACACGGCGGAGATTCCAGCAAGAAGTGTGTTTGAATTCATGGTAGGCTCTGACTGAATTCCCATCCAACACTGCTTCAGTCTACTGAAGAGTTCAGCCCATAACGTGCAGAACTCTTGTACAGCGGTACTTAATTCTGCTTCAGTGGTCCTTTGACTGGGAGTGGGGCTGCAAACCCCGAGCTTAGAGTGTACCTCTTTCAACTTTATACCATTTTACAGTCTCTTTCTTTCTGTCTCTCTCACTCACTCTCCTACTTTCTCTCTCTCTCACACACACACACAAACACACACCTTCTCTCTCTCACTGAAACACATAAATACAACATTATTATTATCATTATTTATTTCTGTAAATCACAAACATACATCCTTCCTCTGAGTGAAATACTACATTTTTGAAAAGTTCACTCATTCCTTCTCTCTTTAACGCTCTCTCTCTCTCTCATCACCACACACCGAGTGCCGAGGCCTTATAATTAGAGTACAGTGTATGAGAATGGCAAGGAGTGTTCCCACTCCAGGCTCCCACTTAGAAGAGAAGTGGAAAGACAGGGCCCGTTTGATACAGTACCTCTCCAGAATATAACAAGCACAAGAAAAGGAGTTGGGCTAGTAAAAATAGTAAAAAATCACCATAGGGATCCATCCTTGTCAGCAGGGACCAGGGTGGAGGACAGGGCCCCACCCTAGCTGCACGGACCCCTGATCTCACAGCCCGAGCTCTGACTGTAAAGACAGACAGCGGCCTCCCATGGGGGTGGGGTGAAGGTCCCGCAGGCGAGCAGACAGAATCCTGTCAGCCTGGCTTACCATGACAGACAGCCCAATCAAAGAAACGCCTCAGCCTCTTGTCGGGTGGGGTGGTGGTGGTGGTGGGGGGTTCTGGTGCACCATCCTGATGTTCAGTCCCCCAGAGAGACCCCACTTGTATCTCCAGACTTCATTTACCTGGATGGTGACAGCTAACATCCAAACTCGGGAAGGTACCTGAATACTGAACTTGGCTGATTTACCTTTAAAATGTCCTACAGGTGTAAACTCACCTGAAAAGCACAGAACATCAGATACTACAGTATTTTAGGCTTATCCATCCCCACCTTTTCCTCATCCTTCTTCATTTCACTCCTTCTCAATCACCTGTTATTTGATGTCTCTGATACCTTTGTATTTCCGCTGCGACTACAGTGGCAGGTAATGTGTAGGTGCTGTGAACTTAGAAACTGTTCCAAGATGATGTGGTGTACTTTGCTGCTATTACATGATCCAGCACACAGGATGTGTTTTATCATCTGTCTTCATCTGCTTAACCTGCTGTGAGCTACTGCTGTGATATTGGTCTATATGTGTGCTGTACCATAACTCTGCCTATATGCTTATCTGATCAGGAACTGCAGACCAAAAGTGGCTTTGTAGATAAATATAACACTCCTGAATAGTGTAGATGGTCATTACTGTGCAATATGTCTGTCACAGGACTTTCACAACAATCGCCATAACTATTTACAAGTGCTAGACAGAGGTTACACTCTCCATTTTTATAAAATACTGAAGGCCAAATTTTCCAAGGAATAGTCGCAGTGCAATTTGCGGTCACAAAAACACTGAAATATTAATTACTGATTTTGGACATGGTAATTTTTGGATTATTGGACGGCGCAAATTTTCTGCCTGCTTTCAGAAGTCGTAAAAATTCCCACACAACTCGGAAGTTGCAGTTACTGCAAGGTTTAGTGAATCAGACGGAAGTCTTCATTGGCCTCATTTGCTAAATCTCCACCCTGTGTCAGCACCTTCATCTCAGGTGTACATATGCATGAACATTCTGATGATTGATAGATTGATTCATTGATAGATTTTACTATCTATCAAGAGGAAAGCTGCAATGTGACGTAGTCACCGCAATTTAATTTTAACAGCAATTTTAATGCAACTGTATAGCTATTCGCACTTTAATACCAAGACGTTTCAGTGGCTGCTTTTACACCTGAAAAGCAGCCGCAGCCCTTTGTGAATCCGGCCCTGAATGTTTGATATTGACGCTGGTGTGTTGAAGTGCAGGTTTCACAGCTGTAAGTGCTGTAGAGCACAGCTTCCATGTGAAGCAGTTGTACTGTATATACCTCATTTGCTTCAGTGTAATTTCATGCATGTAAGGGACACCGTTGTATTTTCATCTCTGCTCTCCCTTCCTCATCTGTTTCAGTTCCATCATGATAATCTCCTCATTTATTCTCCTCCTCTCCTTCTTCCTCTTTAACTCTCACTTACTTTCTCTGTTCCTCTCTCTCTCTCTCTCTCTCTCTTGTCTCGCTCTCTCTCTTTATTACTGGGAGGCACAGGGAATGGTAATTGCTCTTCACTGTAGGGGAAAACTAAAGCTGCTGCACTGAACAGTCTCAAGTCCTGGTTATTTGCTCTGCGATGGATTTTTAATGATCTTTCGATAAACGACAAGACAATTGTCGATGATGGGAACAACAATAACAATCAACACCCTTTTAAAGTAGGCAATTAGGGCTGTTTTTTTTTATTTGCGATAACCCTGTAAAGGTTAAATTGAACCACTTTAATTAGACAGCCAGTAGCCCACAAGCCTCCCTTAAACTGACGCAATAGTGGCATCATTTGCTTCCACTAAGAGCCATTACCAGCTTCACAACCAGCACTCTCTCACTCTGATCTCCTCCGACAGAGAAAAGGTACAAGCAACATGGTAAAATTGCCCAAACTGTTATAATGAACAGAAGATTTTTTTTTTTCAAAGAAATAAAAAAGACGTATCATCTGTAATGCTAGAGATTAACAAGACTTGTGGAGAATTTAATAACATGCGCATGAAGGGAGAAATTTCGGTGAAGAAATTAATCTCTATTTGATATAGCACTCAATTAATTGCCCGCCACTGCATGCTTTCGAGCTGGCTACTGCCCTCCAGCTAATTTTGTACTTCTCGTATATCCGAGGTTTGCGTAGACCCTTCATCCATATCCGAGGTTTGCGTGTGTGTTTTCGGAGACCCTTCAATGCTGGAGTTCTCGTATATCCGAGGTTTGCGTGTGTGTTTTCGGAGACCCTTTCAATGCTGGAGTTCTCGTATATCCGAGGTTTGCGTGTGTGTTTTCGGAGACCCTTTCAATGCTGGAGTTCTCGTACATCCGCGGTTTGCGTGTGTGTTTTCGGAGACCCTTTAAATGCTGGAGTTCTCGTGTCCGCGGTTTGTGTGTGTTTTCGAGACCCTTTCAATGCTGGAGTTCTCGTATATCCGCGGTTTGCGTGTGTGTTTTCGGAGACCCTTTCAATGCTGGAGTTCTCGTATATCCGAGGTTTGCGTGTGTGTTTTCGGAGACCCTTCAATGCTGGAGTTCTCGTATATCCGAGGTTTGCGTGTGTGTTTTCGGAGACCCTTTCAATGCTGGAGTTCTCGTATATCCAAGGTTTGCGTGTGTGTTTTCGGAGACCCTTTCAATGCTGGAGTTCTCGTATATCCGCGGTTTGTGTGTGTGTTTTCGGAGACCCCTTCAATGTTTGAGTGCTCATATTTCCGGGGTTTGCGTGTCTGTTTTCAAATACCCCTTCATTGCTAGAGTGCACGGCTGAAAGAATTGCTCTTCTAGTCCATTATTATGGACATCAGTGAGTCAGAGCTTGCTAGGAAGCTTAGAGAACAAAGCAAGGCAAGATAAATAAGTTCAAAAGTTTACCCACAAGGACAGCTTAAAATGATTTCCATCAAATACATCTCTATCAAATTCTATTAAACATAAAAAGAGTTTAGTTTAAAAGTTGTCAATAAGATGTCACTTTTTACCCAGCTGACGGTATTCACAAGCACTGGATCAATGTTATATGTAGAGGCATGGATTATGCTCCTCATGTTCACAGCAGAAGATAACAGAAGTCAAAGCAAATGGAACATGAAAGCGAAAACAGTACGGTGGTGAAATTGGTTGTTCTGGCTGGCTGTGGTGATCTGAGAAAAGCAGAGCTCATCCAAAGTAGAGTCAATAAGTAAAACTGGCACATGTGGTGTGCTATCAAAGAGGAAGTATTGTCAGGAGTGGGGAATGTCTCCACAAGATTGCACAACAATGTGCCATTGTTTTGTTGAATTCACTGTAGTTCAATAAAGCTTATGCTTGCCTGTTGTGAACTGCTTTTTAAATTCAGCAATCCTGTTCATCTCCATGATGGTGCAATAACCAAAATGCTGTCATGATGTATTACATGTCAGCAATGATACTAGCATTAAATTATATTTTATTAAGCATTTATACACATGTTATTAAAACATTTATATGTATTTACAACCAGTACCCAACTCTTTTATAAATATTTACAAATGGATATTGAAATTGATGAGTGAATGAACACATGAGGAAGAGGAGGCATAGATCCAGGAGGCAAACTGGATGAAAACACCAGAGGTTTGGGGCACACAAAGGTTTAATCAGCATGGCCAGAGCTGGCCACTGTGCCAGGGGTAATTAAATTGCAAGCACACACATTTACAGGAAGGGTTTGAAATGGGGATCCATTGTTTCACTCACTTCTTTGTGGCTGACAAGTAAAAAACCCAGGCATAACACTGAACAAAAGAGACATGGAAAATAATTGTCCCCAGCACTGGGAAATTTTGAATAAAGAAGTTGAAATGGAACCTTTTGTCAATGAAAGTATCTCTCTGTGTACAGGAAATATGTATGTTAATAAATATGCCTGATGGATGTGGTGATTCGTTATCCTCTGGGCTGATCACCAGTTAACCTCAGCTGTGCACATGCTAGGTGAGGCTGCTGCTGTCCATGGTGCTGAAGGGCTATCATCTAGGCAGCAGCAGCTCAAAATAAATAAATGAACATTAAGTGGTCTTCTGTGTTGGTCTACAACAATGGCACCAAATGCTGGTTTTCATTAGGTTTGAAGCATTTTTTCACCTCACTGCCAAAAAATAAAGAACGAAATCGAAATAAAACCAGCTTCCGTCTGGTCCTAAACATAAAAGCTTGAATAACAGAAAGGCTTATTCAAGGTGAAATTATTCATAGATGACTATAATTCTTCCTACCTCCGCTACATGAAAAGGACTTTCTCTTGAGTTTAATTAAGACAGGTTTTAAAAAGAAGGGGGAGGAGGCAGACGTAGAGGCTTTAAAGTGCGGCGTGTGACCGGGTTTCTGGCTCCTGGACCTACGGACCCAGAGGCCCCCGACCCCCTGCCACTGACCTTCCCTCTCCTGAGTAATCGCAGCAATTACAGGGTAATTAGCGGCAAAGCCAGCCCCCAGGAGCCCATTAAAGCCCTGCTCCAGCTCTTTCATGAAGGAAATGGGTATGGGGTGTTGGGGTGGGGTGGGGGTGTTCAAAAGCGGGCAGGAATTAGCAAAGAGGGTAACTAAACTGCAGTAAAAAAAAACAAAAACAACACAGTGATGGGGGGTTATATGGGGATAGTTGGTGGGGTTTGGGGGGTTGTGACGGTGGGTTGCCATGCGGTTACAGGGGCGCACTTCACAGAGGGGATGATGGAGGGTACGCCTAATTAACGTGAAGCTCGCAGAGTGCAGGCATTTCAAAAGGGGGCTGGGAGGTATCCAGGGGTTAGTTTGTGCGCCGCTCTCCTGCAGTCAAGGACAAGCTTTGGAAAAAGGTTAATCCTCCCACTGAATTTTAATGGCACTGGGGTGCAGACACATGTCCTACTCTGCCCCCCCCCCTACCCAACACACACACACACACACACACAAACACACACACACACACACACACACACACACTCAGGGAATACAACCCCCTGCTTGACAGACCAGTCCTCACTCCATTCTCTGGCTGTGGTGTTACTGGTATTTGGACAGCTATTCGTCTAGCAAGGTCCTGTCCACACAAAGTGCCCTTCAAGGCACCATTTACAGGCATGATCCTGCCTGAACCTGATCAGTAACTGTTAGTAAACAATAAAATTATCAAAATGAGTACAACAACCATGTTGTTAATGAAGAGACGGATCCCATGTTCGCAGTTGAAGACAGGTACTTTACTTCCACAGCCGGCCGTGGGAACACAAGCACGGAGCAAAATGTTCAATGATTACAATGAGTGGACAACATTTATACAGTTTAAGGTAGATACATTTGCATGTGACGGTTCAGATATGGTAATGAGAAACCCTAAGTTCTGCAGACGGCAGATACCAGGTCGTTAAAAGGAGGTGCCATTTGGCCCAGGTCGGATGCGGCAACATTCCTTTGTAATTCCAATACACATTCTGAAACACAGTGCCGCTCTCCAAAAACTGTATCCCAACAGTAACCTAATGTCACTTTCTTGATGCTGTTATTTTACTGCGGACATTGGAACTGTTTAGCTGGTTCAGTAAGCTGGCTGATTTTATTTTATTATTCATGTTTAATTCTTAAAATTGCATTTGGTTAATGTTGGAAAAGCCATATGCATATACATTGAGTGTACAATCGTCAGTGCCCCCTGTTGAAGAGGAGGAGTAATTGCAGTGCAGCCATATAGCTCTTGTTCCCTTCCCCTTTTACATCATTTTGACAAAGACACTGTCCCTGTGCAAACCCGAAAAGCGGCAAGGAAAGACGTGGTTGCCATTTTCTGTTAAGCTCAGTAAAGCTTTGTACACACACCTCATTTGGCTCGACAACCGCAGGTGCTGTAGCGTGTTTGCTCAAGCGCGCAATTATCAGATATGACTGCAGCGAGGATGTTACCTGCGAGAACAATGAAACAATAATCCACTCATATCTCATACAACTGTCACCGCTGCCAGATTTGAATATAAACAGCAGCTACACTTTGTGCAAAATGTTTATTTTTCTCTGCCTCTTATAAGTTTTGCTTGTAATGTCTGGTAGATTATGTTTTGTTTTTTTTATTGATCTACAGTATATATTTCTACCTTGTTCATGCTGCACTACCCTGATTTCTGTCAGAACCATTTTCCAGTATTTGCTTTTCTAGTGTTCAGAAAAGCCTCTTTTGTTGTTTTTTTTCCTGAACTACGAGTATTTCTTTCACCCTCATATTTGTCTATAAAATATCACAAAGTTAACCATTCCATTTTGACAGGCACATCACCAAATAACAGATATAGAAATGATTTCTTTTTTGCATTATTTGGGTTGATAATTATTTTATTTTAAATATGAATGGTGTTATGACACAAAATGTTGTCTAACACTCCACTAAATGGTTAATTGTTCATGAGCTAGTGAGGTAGTGATTCCAGTTGGATTAATTGCTTTGCGACCCTACCATGTGTTAACCTGAGCGAACTGGGAACAGCGGAGAGGGACTGAACTCGCAGACGCATCTAGGCACACTGTAAGTGGGGTCTAAGTGAAATGTAACTAGAAGAGACAAGTGAGAAGGCAGAGGGGATGAAATAGGCTGTGAGAAGAGGTAGGAGACTGGTGGGAGAGGAGTAGAAAGGATGATTGAGAGAAAAAAGAAAGAGTGGAGGGAGACGAGGTGTGGGGGGGGGAGTTGATGCACACTTGAAATAGAAAGTCTATTTACCAGCGTCTGATTGCATACCATTTCAAAAAGGTCACAACAAGAGCCCTCTCTTTCATTTCCATAATCTTGATAGTCACGCTGTAATTAGCGGATTATTTACACAAGCATGGCTGCGCAGATCAGCCTCAACCGCTGTGAGGCCTGCCAGCCATCCCTCTCTCTCTCTTTCTCCTTGCCCTTCTTTTTTTCTCTCCCTCTCACTCACTCCTCTTTTTCGCTACTCTTTATTCTGTCTCCTTCTCCTCACCCTCTCCGCAGTTTATTTAGTTTTATTTCCCTTCATCTCGCTTTATCCCTCCATCTCATAAGTCTCCTCTCTTCACTCTTTTCATCTACATCCCCTTCTCTTTTATTTTCCTTTATTTTCTCTCTCACACTGTGCATACACACACACACACACACACAAAAAACCCAGACACACACACACACACACACACACACACACACACACACACACACACACACACACACACACACACACACACACACACACATATACAGCGGCTCTCTTTTCTGTATAAATCAGTTTTCGTAATGTTGCTGTTAAATTTAAGGTGAAGATAATTTAGTAATTCATGCTGACATTGTATATTGATTACAAATTGTGTATTATTTATTTACCGGCACGTACTTGAGTGATTTCTCTCTGCTCACCATATGGTATTTATGCTGCCTTTTGCATTGCACTGTGCCTCTCAGTGAAAATGAACACTGCTGTTATTAAAACTAATGCACTTTCTTATTAAAATGGATGGTATTATTTAAGTACTTTAAATGTTTACAAAACTCTCTAGAGAGACAAGTAAGGTTTTTTTTTTTACAAAAATGAAAATACCTTTTTGTGCATAGTCAACAACTGTGTTTGTTTTTTTTTTAAATCTAATAATAAGCTTATTGATGTGACCATTTTCCAGCTGAGTAAGTCTAAAGGGTCTTCATTGTCATTTGCATTTTGCTTTTTGGCTTATAGCATTTATTTAAATGGAGCAACGTGCAACGTATATGGGTGAGCTCACAATCAGCTGCATTAACTCTATGTGTGGCTGTGTTCCTTTTCCAGCCATAGGGTTTAATGCACAGTCGCGTTAATGACTTATGCAACTATATTTTTAAATGTAAAGGACAACATATATGTCTGTCTCCATAAAATATAAATTACTCAATGTAAATTTTCTTGTTATGACAGGTCTGTCTCTTCCACATGTTGATCCTGGGGTTCAGGTCCTGGCTCTGACCTTTCTATCTGTGCTTCCTCTTCTCTGTAACCCTCTCAGCCTTCTTACTGTCAAAATAAAGAAAAAAAAAAGATGTACCCTTAAAATCACCTGTCCTAAATGCTTTCAGCTCGAGCTTCGTACAGACAGCCTGTGCCCTCGTATCTCGTACCAGCTCCCACTCTTGGAGAGACACCTGTATTTATACTGGATTAAACTGTCTTGTGTTACAGTGTTTAGGGTATTACCTGTGCTTGTTCATTGTTCAAGGGATTGACTTTTTGTCTCTGTTATTACGTTGCTTCTCACAGCTGTACTTTCTATGACTTTTACTCTATGCACTGCTCTGTGCCACTCTCCCTGCGATGCGCAGACGTTGCTGTAATTAAGGAGCTCATCCTGGTGTGGTGAACGTAAGTGCTCTTTGCCTTCACGCTGCCCCCACCAGGGCAGGGCTAAGCAGTGCAGGCTGTTGACCTGACAGATTTGATGTGGAACTCTGCTGAACAGTTGCTGGTTCTGGCCCGATCCTCTATTCCTGATCAATTTTATAGTTCATGACAAATACGCTTGTTTCATTTAAAGTTTGATGGAATCATGTGGACCTGAGTATGCTGACGCATTTAAACAAATGTTCCAAAACTTCAAGCTAATCTTTTAATCTTTTTATTTCTTGTTTTTTCTTAAGCGGCTTGACAAGCTTACATTGTTGATAAAGAAGGAAAAAGACAAATTCCGCTTTGATTTTTGAGTCAGTGTACAGGACAAAAAGCAAGACTGAATCAATGGCATTGTCCCTACACTGTGAAAACTGAAGGACGTACTGGTGTCTCCAGACACTCAGTCAGAGTAGAAAACAAATATTGATTATTATTTTTTTTTCTTTAGCATTGGCTTCTTGCAAGTGTATTGGTGTCCTTGTATTTCTGAAGGAGGCTATGGTTGGTGTTGGTCCAGAAATGCTTTCCTATGTCTGCATGGATTGAATAGAACTATGAAGGAATTGTCACTTGAAACTGGGGTCCTTCCTACATTAGATCATGGCTAGTCAGCAGTGATAACTGAACATTAGTTTATCATCAAAGGGCATCCCTGAGGCAGGCCAGTGTGATGTCACAAAGAAGACAGAAGTTTGTCAGGCTCATAGCTACAAGCTTGGTAAGTGACACTATTGGCTAAGAGTCTATTATTCCTCTCACGTCTCTTAGCCATTAGCCTATAGAGCTGCAGAGGCCCTAATTGAGCACGTGTGGTCATTAAGTCAGCCAGCACTCTCAGGTATTGGCTGAGCGGCCAACGCTTCCTGTCTCTAAACAATGGCCAGACCACTGGAGGGCTCTTGGAGTTCAATCGGGCAAAGGAAAATATGTAAAATGCACCTACTCATTTCCTTCGCTTTTTTTTTTTTTTTTTTTTTTTTGCCGTAGCGTTCTGGCAAGAGTCCCTCTTTTAGACATCAAAGCAACATCATTGTGTTTCTCCTCTTTTTTCCTACTCTTTTAAAATATTGGGAGGGAGGGAGGGAAGGAGGGGGGCAGGAAAAAAAGACCTTTGCTTTGATGTTTTTCACTCTCTCTCTCTCTCTCCCCTTCCCTCCATTGTCCAGCCTAACAGTTCACTCAGCTCGTCCTCTTCTGAGTCTCTCTTCACACAGCTGAAGTGTGAATGAGGGCCCAGGGCTCTGATGAGACGCTCACCTGCCCTTTCAGGTACTACCTTTCATCTAGAGGTGTGTCAGTCCCCACCCCAAAGCCCCCAAAAAACACGCAGTGACTCAGCTCAGACATGTACCCCAAATCCCTCTTCACCAGGTGTAGAGGTGAACTCTCTGGCCCCTCTCTTGGAAGGCCATGCCCAAACCCAAACACTGTCCTCCAGACGCTGTCTCTCAGTTCCATTCCTGCTGTCTGATGTTTTTTTTGTTCTTTTTTAAATCTGCGTCATTTTAGCACTCTGCAATCTGTCCCCTTGCTTTTTGTTTGCCTTGCTGCCAGGCTCACAGCAGCGTATTACTAAAAACTGAGACCTACCTCCCAATTAAATCTGAGCTGATTTATATAACAGGTTAAATAAAGCCAATAAACTCTACCTGGCAAAAAAAGTTCTTCACTGCGGTTTATTGCTTTGTGATGCTCAGAGTCCTAGGACAAGTGCACTTCATTCATTTCCTATCCTATTCCTGAATTTGGAGAGCACATTCTGCAGGACATGTTAGCTTTTCATTAGCAGGATATACAATACTTAAGCAAATGTACTTCCTAATATAGCGTCTCTTATGTTTCAATTGCACATTTCTTTGTAGAGACTTTAAAAAGCATTTGATTGGATGTAGCCCATAGCATTTTCAATATTATTATGTTTGGTATCATTATGTTCAATGTGTTTTTTTATATCTAAGCACTTGGCAGACACTCTTAACCAGAGAGGCCTGTGCAGTTTACCTTAGCAATAGTCATAATAATAATAATAATTATTATAATGATATCTTCATATAATTCACAGTCCAGAATGTCCCATTTGCGTACCCATCTCCTTACTGAAGTGTGTTGCATCACAGTGGAGCCAAACACATGTTCTATTCTGATGCCCATGCTAACGCTAAAACCCCATTATACCACACAGTGCACTGCTCTGTGCTGCGCAGACATTGCGATAGGGGACGCTTAATGCGCAGCCGGCTGCATCGCCGTGTTGATGATGCATATGGAAGAGGCAGCAGTGTTAGTGTTGTACGGTCTGGCTTCACAGTTTTCACCGTGGGAGATTTCATCCCATAATGAGAGGGTAACTTACGCCAGCGAGGGCAGGCAGAGCTGCTGCGCAATCCCCCGGTTCAGTCGCGGAGGCGGTTAATTAAGACGTTTTTCTGGGCTGCGGGGTCCACAGGAAGTGGAGCTCCAGCACCCAACCCCCCTCCCGAGGTGTAAGGACTCACCTGCCAGCTGCCTTGCAGTTCTCCCTCTTTTTGGGTCACGGGGTCACAGTGTCACAGGCCCACAGGGTTTATTTTGGGCCCTTTCACAGTATTCAGCACTTTACATTATTCTCTGAGTCAGCAGCAGACCCTGCGGCCTCCAGCCCCGGCATTACGGCTCTGCATTCTCTGCATAAGGAGGGCACAGAGAAGGCGCTCCGACACATGCTTAGGTGGTTAGTTAGCTGGTCAGTTAGTTAGATAGTTACTTAGTTACCAAAGGGTTTTGTGGCAAACCGTTATATAATGTTGTTTATGACAATATGTACATTTATAAGTTGAAATTTTAAATGCTCAAACACAAAAGCCCTTGGATCTGTAGTACCAAGCGAGTACATTGAACCTGTGCTAACAGTGAGGTTGTGCACAGGAGTGAACGTCATTAGTTACAGCTGGAAGCTGAAAACACTTACTGAAAATTCCCAGAAAACATCCCACCAGAAAAAACTAAGAAATATTGTGTTACGCTTCCTGTTGCACTCTATCTGTGCTGCACATATGGAGGAGAGGGATATGCAAGCACCCTCTTTATTATTATTATTAGTGGTAGTAGTAGTAGTGTTAGTATAAGTATTCTTCTTCTTATTATTATTATTGTTGTTGTGTACATCATTGTCTCATTAACATCAGTGACTAATTACTTTAAACTATTATGACAGCTGTTACCATTGTCATTAAATGTTAATGACAACAGTAAGAGGAGACTTAAAAAAAAAAAAAAACCTTTTTCTAACTCCATCTGCCTGCAGATGAGTGTGGAGCACTGCTGAGCCGTGAGCAATACAAGCCCTGATAGATAGATATATGGGGCTGATAGTGGGTGCTGACAGGCCGGCATTAGAGTGAGGGGGAAGGAAACACGGGTTGATAACCGCTTATTATATTACACAATGGAAGGAGTTTATTAAAGCCGCGGAGGGCTGCTGCCGCCGCGACGTCTTTTTGCTTAGGTTCGTTTCTAGTGTTTACAGACTTTTCTGTGGTCAGCATGCCGTCTGCCTCCAGACTCATACCGCTGCAATTTATCACCTTTTTCAGAGAGGAGAGAAAAGGAACGGCTAACAGCGGTAATCTGTTTATTTAATAAGCCAGGGGCCACTGGGGGGGGGGGGACTCGAGTCGCGCCGGAAAAACCTTTGATGTGCCGTGATATTTGAGCCCGGCCGCCCGGCCGCCCATGTGCCGGATGTGATGGGGGTAATTGAGCCTCTCCGCTGCCACCATCTATCACGGCGGAGGGTTGGGGGGCGGGGTGGGGGAGGCGGTCAGCTCGTTTGGATATGATTTGACGACAGGGCTGCGGGTCTGTCTGTCAATGGGCTGCCATGGGTTTGAATGCAGATGTCGCTGTGTCGGGTCAGGTTGATGGAGCGCGTGCGGATTCTGCTGGTTACCCTGGCAACCCTGTGGTGGTGAAATCGATCCCCGCCCTGCTTCAGCCCTGTGCTGTGTTGGTGCTGCTTAGACCAGGTTTTCATGGCGTGTATCTGTCCTGTGTCTGTACTGCATAGCCCTCTCTAGGTCTGAACTCAGGGTCTTCAGCTGCTTGTTAGGAGCGTCAGTACTGCAGAGCCCCCATTTGCCACTTCTTCATAAAGAGTCTGTCTGTGCTTCACAGCTTCACTTCAGCTCCCTTTAGTTCATTGGGAGAGGTGTGCATATAGTGTGTCAGCACTGTGTTTGTGCTTTGCATTCCACCGCTGTACCACACAGCTCATAAGACACATGTCTGTGCTGCGTCAGTACTTTGTCAGTACTGTGTCTTTACTTATCGGCCCACCCCCCAGCTCTTCAGATCCTACAGCCCATGGCTTCACTCTGCTCCCCCAGCAGTACCAGCACGGGGGTGGGGGGGGGGGGGTGGGTATCAAATCAAAATCCTCAGACAAAGGGAGGGACAAAGTCACCCAGCATCCTCCTGCAGTTTCAGAAGCAGAGGAGGATGGAGGGAGGGGGTGTGGGAGGAGGAGGCAAAAGGCCAGAGTCACCTCCAGACGTACCCACAGCAAGCAGCCCGGCAGGAGGGAGGGTGGGAGAGAATGAGAGCCATGGAGGGGCCGTGGACTGAGATTCCAGGCCTTTAATGGGATTACACAGGAAGACACTAATCAAACGGGAGCAGGTGGAGAATTAAACAGATCAGCGACTACGACTACCAGAGAGACAAACAAGATAGGAGCAGCGGGGAGCCTGAGGACGGCGGCCACGTCACTCAGCTCCTCCACTCTCCTCATCCCTCTCTCTTTTTATCTCCATCTCCCTCCTTCCTTCTCTCTCTCTCTGTCTCTCACTCTCTAATCGTCTGACTCTTCGTCTGTGTCTTGCCTGCTCTCTGGCCCTATCTCGCTCTCTTTCCTTGAATCAAACCTGGTCCAGAACATCCTGCAGGTCTCCACTTCAGTTCCTGTGTCCTGCGTAGCTCTCCCCTGCATTGAAATCCACGGCTAGAAAAAACTCTCACCACCTAAAGGCAGAATTTACCTGGAACAAATTCCCACCTACGCCCTCTTGTTCTCCTGACAGAACTAATCTGATTCGCCCTCAGTAATCCACTTTATTAATCCAATTTAACAAATTTTAAAACCTCAATCAAATCCCCCTTTGTCTCCTTCTGCTGAGCCCAAAGAGATCAAGTGTCTCTCCTCATAACTTTTAAGTTTGTTACCCGGAACCCAGTTCACTTGGTATTCTCCATACTTTTTTGTTAATGTGCCTCCATATTATTCTTGCTGTGGTACATAGTTCTAAAATATGGTCTGACAAAGGCATTGTATAACATTAATATAACATCCATTGATTTTTTTACTCTTTACTGCTTTTCCCCCCCTTTTATCTTGTCATCCTTTCTGCCTTCCGTGCTACTTCAGTATCTGTACCTGGGCAGACTTCAGCAACTGAACTGGTGTATTTTTCCATAAGAAAAGATCCATATCAGGGGCTTGTAAGTAGCCTCTGCTGTTTAAAGCATGTGACCCCTCTTGTTGTGGGATGTAGAATATGGAAATCGAAACACTGGCCAAACCGATGATAAATGGAGTTTGTTAAAACAAAAGTTCGGGAGAAGTATTTTCAGACAACCCCTAATTCAAATACCTCTATCTGTCCAAGTTTAGGTATTAAAATGCCACGTACCTTATCTCCCATCATGCACACTGCTTCCGGCATCCCTCCCCTTTCCCCATCTCCACCTTCATGTCTACTTCCTTTCTTCTGTATTCCTCCTTCTCTTCTCGTGGTCCGGTGGGGTTCACCTCACCCAGAATCATGAGGTATGATGCTGCTCCCTTGGAAACCAAGCCCAAGATCAAACGTCTGTACCGTTATACAACTTGCCACATCGCGATAAACTCCTTCTTAGCGCATTCAGCGTTGTCTGATTGAAACATGGCTGTCAGGGCTGAGCTCATTTACACATTTCAGAATATGTCGCTGTGAAGCCATGCATCTCATGCGCTTGATATTTTTATTTACACGCATACCCTTTATGCAGCTGGATATTTAATGAGGTGGTTTGGGTTCAGGTGCCGTACCTGAGAATCAAACTCTTAACATATGATTTTCATTTCCAGTTCCACCTTTACCCAAAAAATGTGAAACTTTTATGAGTGAAATACCATTATATATACATATTTTTTTTCCAAAGATGTCTGATTTTTGAACCACTCATCTTGTGTTTTGCATATGAGCTGAAATTTTTGCACATGTAAACAAAGATGACACATGTGAGTGAATTTTCTAGAACTTCACCACGTCCCTTTCCATAATTGTCTTTGTGACTTTTCAGAATAAACGCAATATATTTTTGTTATAAAGCAAAAACCTTCCTTGCAAATGTTTTTTTTCCTGTTTTCATGCTACATAATGTTTCTGTGGTCATCTGGTTCAGGTGGCCTGATACAGCATTAGGTCACTCTCATTTTCAGTGCTGTAACTTTATCCAGGTATTATCACTGGCTTTAAAATGATTATTTCCTCCACACTTAGGCTTGTATTCTCATATCTGCACTCTCCTTACTTTGGTTACATCCTCTCTGAGTTTATTTTTGTTACAATTATCTATAATATATTTATCTTTATTCTTCATATAATCTTGATTTCTCAGTGACCGTTGCCTGATGGCAGCCTGATCACCTACCACTTTTCCCACTGAAGTTTAGGGAAATGTGGCTATGCCAAACATGTGATTTGATTGATTGATTGATTGATCAATATATTTATTTATTAATTGATTGGTTTTAAACTGCATGTTACGCATCCCTAACTACATCTAAACAATACAGTATTATATAACAATGACACCGGTTCATTCGTTAAAATGTTAAATACATACTGTGTAAAAAATGTAGCTCTGCTTTGTGGTGTACAGATGAGGGGAAGACACCTCCATGTTATTTACTGCATATTCTTTAATTTTTCCTACCTCCCCCAGCTTCCCCTGCCTGCAGCACACCAAAAACAACAGCATGCAGCCCTCCTGGGTCCCTATTTCAGCTGCCCTCTCAGCTATTATTAGAAGTCTCCTTGATGTATCCCACCTGGGGAGTCTGTACTTCCATATCATTAAAACTATTTAGGTTCAAGCCCCCATGTTCCTCATTTAAATACTCCCCCACCACTGATACATGCATATGCTGGCTCAGTGCAGCTGTGCAGTAGGTGGTCAGTCTGTTCCAAAACTGACCGCTGTAGGCCCCTTTTTGGCTTGGGGTGACCGGGGTTATGGGGAGTGGGATGTGAAGGTCCCCTTCCCCCAAATCCTCCGCTGAACCCCTCTAAAAAATGTAAACAAAATTCAATACAAAGTGCACATACAACATTGCCCCCCAAATAGAATTAGGCCCCCTCCAATATTTTGCTGTGTAAAGTATGTTCACCACAGATCACAAAATGCCCCCCCCTTGTTTTGACAGGAGAGGGGGAGGAGAGGGGAAACGTTTTGTGGGTGCTGTGCTCCACCCTAAAGTCTTCACATCATTCCCATTCCAGCACTTCTGAATGTTTCAGAGATGGTTTCCAATGACTCTGGTCGCCAATGACTCCCGTTGCCTGTGACTCCGGTTGCCAGTGACTCTGGTTGCCAGTGGCTCCCGTTGCCAGTGACTCCCGTTGCCAGTAGCACACGCTTGGATCTGTGACTGCTGTTAGACATAATCTCATTAGCCTCTAGACCCACATTTCCCGGTTTGACTGCCAAAGCAATGCAGAATCTGTGATCAGTGCACATTTTAGACATACCAACTGCTTTCCAAATCTTTTGGCAACACTTCTGGCTAACATTCAAGCCAGGAATTTCACTCTTCCCATTGCCTCCATATGGCAAGCGTACTGCTTTGGTTTATTTTTTTTTTTTTCCGGAAACGGGAAAGAAAGGCAGGTGGTTTTTGAAGGTAGATGGGACAGAAGCTTCTCAGGAGATGTTATGGGACACAAACAATTGCCTGTTTGCGCGTCTAAGAAATTACATTGATTGTCCTGGTTTCTGTCTTTAAGAGTCTTTTCTCTTTTTCATCTCCCATCCCAGCTGAATGAATTGATTGCATGTTTTTTTTTTTTCTCACCACTTTTTTGACGGGTCTTGCTGCACAACCAATGAATGTCTTCCCAGAGGCCCATTCCATTTGTCTCCCACAGGAAAGCAAAGGAGTACTGGTGTATAAAACACCACGTTCTGGTGCATTGACACAATGGGCGAGGCAATCAGGCCGTTAAACGCTGCTGCACAGCTTTGAATATTCCAAAACAAAAAAAAAAAAAAAAAAAAAAAAACGAAAAATCACAAGAGGAATGAAGGGAGTCTTTATGAACTAATCGGGAAGCAGGACCAGAACTGTCTAGTTT
This sequence comes from Albula goreensis, assembly GCA_022829145.1. Classification (NCBI taxonomy): domain Eukaryota; kingdom Metazoa; phylum Chordata; class Actinopteri; order Albuliformes; family Albulidae; genus Albula; species Albula goreensis. Next base: position 5,332,190 of record CM040759.1, on the reverse strand, counting down.
TATATTAAAAAATGGAGCTGTTTCAAAAGAATCTGCGGCAAACACATTGCCGTACACGGGCCGCGCGCTAAACGGCTGGCTGGCTATGATTTCCCAGAGGTTTCTCTCTCACTGCAATCAACAACACCGCCGCAGAAGCGCTCCTCCACTAGCTGCTAACAAATTGTTTTTCTGAGATATATACTGGAGGTTTGCTGCTATGGTTCTAGAGATGTCTTTCCCACTAGTGGTGAGCACCCTGACACTGCAGGTATACGCTGCAAGACATCCGCATGACGAAATCATAACTGTCTGTGGTCCCATTAGGTTATAATACAGTTAAGAAATCCTGATTGGAGTGCAGGACATAGCGGACGTAGCCTATTTAACCCATATATTACCTTATCTGATACATTAGCTGAAATACAGTACTGTATGTGTATAGTATCTTGGCTATTTAATCAATACAGGTACACCACAGTATCCCATATAGCTTTGATAGTATGGTGTTCGCACAACGTCCAAATCACATAACGTCCTATTTCACAGAACGTATCATGGCTGTTAAGTGACACATACCTGTTTAGCGACTCAAAAAAAAAAAAAAAAAAAAAGAGAGACTAATTTTCCTGCCAGAGGCTGGCTAGGGGTTCTCCTCGAGTTGTCATCATTAGCATGTCATCATTAGCAGAGGACAGTTTGCCAGTAGCATGAAACACTTTGCCACTGTCAGTCGACAAATAGATTTGCTGCTTGCCAGAAATTTCCCAGAGGTCTTTCCATGAGAGGTAAGTAAGGCAGAGCATATCTGTTCTTCTTATCTTTATCATTTGAAGAAGAGAGGAAAAAAAAATCAATCCATTAATTGTCCCAGTTGACCAAATGAAACAGATTGTGCATTATAAGCACAGTGTTTTGCAGATACTATATGGTTTAATTTGTTTAATTTATCGCTCATTACAGCTTTTTCTTACAGTCACTCCCTCCCCAAGTTGGCCAGCTCATTAGTTAGCCTGCTAAAAATACGCGAGTGTTAAAAATATACATCTGTGGGTGCCTTTGCGAAGGATGATATTTCCCTGGAAATGGATGTGCTTCAAAAAAAAAAAAACCACATGGTGCTTCATTTATATTGCACAATATTAATTTGAGTTCTGTTTTTACGGCACCACTGCTTATTGAAGTTCTGAAGCTCGCGTGGGTTCATGAGAATAGAACTGAGCAGAAGAAGTCGAGCATCATCGGAGCTCACATGACTCATCCTGACATTTTTTTTAAGCCATATATCACATCCTGTACTTTGAAGACGGTGTTTCACAATGATCACAGCCTAAAAAAAAACTGACATCAGTGAAAGGGTGAGCAGTTGGACCATGAAGTCAGTTTTTCCCTTCATCCTAAAACGAGCCATGATGTATGATGGTGTGTATATGGCAGGGATGACTTGCCATCCTGTTTATAAATTACAGAGTAAATGAAGGGACCTTACTTCTCCAACTAGTTCAGCAAAGTCCTGCATCAGCACTCTCTTCTCCTGATTTATGGGAATTTCTTTGGGTAAAAAAAAAACAGGAAGTAAATGCGGCTGACACGAGCATTTAAGAAGGAGATTGTGTCCTAATGCAAGATATTGGCAGTCAATCAACATTTGTACTTAACTTTTACTTCAATAAGTAAGTTGAGTGTTATGTTTTTTTTTACTCTCTATGAGAACATTTTAGTGTGTTAATTTTTAATGATCGGCGACCTTGGCACATTTTCACTGAAGATAAAAATGAACACTTGCGTTTGATTATGAGCCACAGATAAGGACAAAACTATGATTGAATCCCAGCCATTATAAACAGATGAATTCCATTGCATCGTTAACATTAAATCACACGTGACACAACAGTCCGAGCCAATGGCTATAAGCGGTAGTCCCCAAAGTATGCATGTATACAACACACAGACTGATAATAGAACCACTGCCTTCCAGGGGTAAACCATATCTGACCACTACAAAGAGGTATGGAACTTTCTGGAATAAAATGGTGCAACATTGTTTTTATTTGCAACTTCAGACAGGTTCATGCAGAGGATACGACAGTGCAGAAGAATTAAGAAGGATTAAGGACTATATTTAGATTTGTTTTAATCCTATTTTGTGTGTTTCATCAATCAGCATTGATGACACAGTGATAAGACAGAGAAGCCATAACCCTAAGCTTTAAAAACAGAGAAGAGCCCCACCAATCGCAAAGCATGTCAGCAACAGCTGATGGAATGATTCTGACTGTGACTGGTGGATATCTTTGTGGTATACTTCCTGGAAATGCTCACAGGGCTTTAGAAAGTAAAGCCACAAAGTATCCACCAATCACTGTCCAGCTGTTACCAACAGTCTCTGTGATTGGTGGAGCTCCTCTCTGTTTCATTAGTGGTGAAGGTGATGGCATATCTGCCCTGTCTCTGGTTTAATATCCCTTTATGGCTTCAAGAGGAAGCCATTATGAACCTCATTCTGAATCTGAATCGGAATCTATCCAGAGGGGCTGTACAAATTAATTCCCTGACTAGAGCACGAACAAACACACTGCTGACTGGATTCAAACCATGTTTGCCCTTAGCTTTAACTTATGAACAAAAAATCATGAAAAAAAAGTTGTCACCTCTTTTTTTCCTACTGACACAGTTTGCATTTAGTTAATCATTGTGGTCATTGAACGCACCCAAATTGTGCTTGTGGGGGTGGGGGGGGGGGTGGGAGAAAAGTTAATTTGAATTCTAATTAGATTAATTCTGGATCAAATTTAAGAAAAAAATGTTAATTAAATCCAGGCCTGTGGAGGAGGGGAAGAGGGGACTCCAACGGGTTTCAGAGCTCAGCTCGGGTTTCATGCTGTATACAGTTAGCAAGTGCTAAGACTTGCCTCGCTGAGCCAAACACCAGGAGCTAGATTCAATAAAAATGCACTTAGTCTTTTTCAGGGCATAAGCAATTCAATCAAAACAGACTACATTACACAACATAACTTTCTCCAAGAATGTTATATTTTATTGGAGACAAGCAAAAATCATTTGGAAAGCTTTCATTTTAAGGAAATATAATCACATATGTTTTGAAAGAGACAAAAGTCTTTTTTTATTGAATGGCATATAACCTTAAGGAGATAAAGAGCTCTGTGTTACACCCAGTGCAAAGAGGTGGAAACACCAACACTAGTTGCTTTGCTAGTTTTAAAACTGGTGCAGCTGCCGTTGATTCACTCAGCATCCACGTTCTTTTTCTTTGTGAATAAACTTCTGTTGATTTGGGCAGCTTTGTCTTTTGGTAAGGAGTAATTAGGTTCGTTATTGATGTATTGCCATTTTGATTCGGGGCAAAGCTATAGCATTAAGACAAATCAAAACCAGGCTGAAAATCAGTTGGGCTATTTGAATTTTAGGGTTGCCATGACAAATCTAACTCACTTTAAAAATCATTATTTATACCCAAGAAACCAGATGAGATGGGATGCCTTCATAATCAACTGTAATAATTCAGAAATTAGAAAGAGCTGAGTAACCACAAAAATATGGCACACCCTGTATCTCCTCAGGAACAGGGCTGGTGAGCCCTCCTGTAGACTGCAGGTAAATGACAGCCTTGATGCTATTAATGGCCTGTTCTTGCCATCATGTGCTCTTATGGTCTCCGGTACTTAACCTCTGTCTTGACCAAGAAGGACAGCAATAATGGGTTGAAGCCAGCTCCACAAAAAGCAAACCTCCAGGTTTTCCGCCCCGCCCTGCGGAGATACGGAGAGGAGAGACCAGGCGGTCGCACATTCGAGTCGTGGCCGTGGCGGCCCCGCTGTGAGAGATTGAGGCTGAAGCATCATTAGTCTGGCTTGTTTATTAAAGCGTGGGAAATTTCATTATGTCCTTTATTTCATGGGTCTGAGCGAAGATCTCATTCAGGCTGTCTGTGGAATTAATCTTTCAGCTCTCTTGAACCCCTATCCTTTAACCCTGCCAGCACCCCCCCTCCAGCCCCCACCCCGCCCCAACAATCTGTGTCCACCCTCCTTTAACCCTCATTCCCCAGCAGCCATGAGAAAATGGTGGGTATGGCTTTGCAAAAGGGTTCTGTGATTAGGAAATTTGTCAGACTCTCTAGCAGGTGCTTCTTTTGCCTTCATCCCTCCCTCCATCCCTCTCACTTCCTCTCTCCACCCATCTATAAATCCATTCTTCCCTCACCCTCTTCCCCCACTCTCTCTCTCTCTCTCTTTCTCGCTCTCTCTCTCTGTTAAGCACAGGCCTCCACCTGTAACTGCCCGGGCTAAGGTCAATTCATCTTTGTTGATTTTCATCCGTAACCTCAATCCACATAAAGGTCATGAAAAAAAAGGAGTGAAAAGGCACACGTGCATTGTTTTGAGGAATTGGTTTCTGGGGTCACGTATTGCAATCCCAAATAACAAACCAAAAAGGCAAGCTAGCAGACAAGCAAACAAGCAAACAAACAAAACAAGGAATCAATTTCACCCGTTGCGGGAATTACGGCCTGGCCCTGTCGGACAGACCTCAGTATGATACGGACCACGTGAGCGATGGCATGTTCGGCCAGGCCTGAAGTTTGCAGCTAAGGAGGAGATGTGGCCAGGCAGGGAGGGATCAGGCCCTCTGTGCATGCAGGGGGCTGACTGTGCTTCATCCAGACTCAGGCGTCTGGGGGAGATTAATCTGGCTCCGAAAGTGGAGGCGACTCTGTCAGGACAGTGGTTGATGAAAGGTGAGGTTCGATCAGCCCTCTCTGGAGACCGGGTAATTTGGCACCAATGACACCTTAATGGAGAGGACTGAAAAATCATCACAGCAAGGAGGGGGAAGACACACACACACATGATCACACACACACACACACACACACACACACACACACACACACACATACACACATACTCACACACACACACACACACACACACTCACACACACACATGCTCACACACACACACACACACACACACGCTCACACACACACATGCTCACACACACACGCTCACACACACTCACACACACACACACACACACACACACACACTCACACACACTCACACACAAACACACACACATGCTCACACACACAAACACTCACACACAAACACACAAACAGACTCATACACAAATGCTCACACATACACATGCACACACACAAACAGACTCATACACACATGTTCACACACACAAACACACGCACACACGCACCCATCACTTCACATCTATACGTACATTTGCACACGAACATTCACAGACATATAAACTATAGCACATAAAATACAGTAAATCCACCCACCAACACACAGATGCACACTTTAATAATGAACATGTAAAAACAATGATCATTGGCCAGTACTATAACCGTTGCTAATCTGTCACTAATTACAATTTATTTATAGGAGATGATACATTTTTTAAGACAGGATTTTTGTCTTAATTGCTGAAATGAATGCATGATTCATTTTACCTATTCACACTCAAGAGCTCAATGGTAAATGCTCTGCTATGAGACAAAGGACAAGGATAGATGTTGAAGCCAAAGCAATTATGGTAAGGCTTGTCCCTGGCTCTTAGAGGTGAAAAGGATAGACTCTAATAGCCTACAGTGGCTCCTGCAAAGCCTTTGATGGGAGTTGCGTCACTTACAAAGGAGCACTTCCACATACAGGGCCAAAGGAAAGCATATTTGCACATAACACTAATGACATACTGTTGCTAACCATGTTAAAATTTAGCTGAGTCATCCATTTATTTATTTATTTATTTATTTTTTTTAACCCAAATTGTACTTTCCTTGTGACCTGATTATTTCACTCCCATGCACTGACCTTAAGTGTGACAGGCACACTGTTTCCCTTCTCTCATGCACAAGTACAACGTAAATGAAAGACAATATCTTCATTTGAGTGAAGTACAGTCTGTATATCATGTTGATTGATCGATGTTTTACAGACTGAGTGTTAGCTACATTGACTAGATTCTTTCTAAATGGATTGATGCACATTCTAGAATCTATGCATCTTAACCATATTGACATGCATTAAATAAAGTCTCTTTCTTACATGGATTGGAAAACATTCAACTATACTTGCAGCTTAATTGGATTGACATGCATTCTGCCAAGTCTGTATCTTAGCTAAACTGCCGAGCATACCACAAGTCTGTATATTTGATGGATTGATATGAATTCTACAACATCTGCATCTTAACTGGATTGACATGCATTTGACCAAGTCTTCATCTTTGCTGAACTGCCACGCGTCCCACAAGTCTACATCTTTGATTGATTGATATGAATTCCATCTGCATATTAACTGGATTGACATCCATTCCCGACACACATCCTGCCAAGTCTGCATCTTAAGTGGATTGACATGCATTGTGACAATCCTGCATCTCAGCCAAAATGGACACCACTGATTGACTGTTCTGTCTCACATGGAAATTTGTGAAAGTGGCCCCCGTGTCTCCATTTTGTCTTGTGGGCGGTTCAGCCCTGTTATTTCCTATTTACATTTATGTTGTATTTTTCCGAGGCCCTGACAAGTCTGGGAGGCGAGCTGCCAAAAGGATGAATGCATTATTTATGATGATGAGGAAGCACTAATGTCACAGAAAGCTCGGGTCACACTTCATTTCAAGAGCCTGTTTATGCTCTTATCAGACTAATACATGCATTTGCTTTTTTTGTCCTCAAATTTAGCGGCAGTAAACTGATACCAGCACGACTTTAAATGCAGGTGCTTGAATGCAGAATGCATTCTGGTCGTGAGCGATGTGCTAATCTTTACCAAAGTGTTCATCAGTCACTATCTTAACAGACTGTGCCTAAAAAAAAAAAAGAAATACTCTCTGAAAAATTCTGAATTGTCATTGACATGGTGAATCACAGTATTAAGGTTTTACTAGCTATAAACATGTTTGATGGTAATTTAGTGAAATATTTATAGGAATATGAATTATATTTAAGCTATGTTTCATGTTTTTTTACAACAGATCGGATCCTATGGATCCTAAAGTCACAGTATGTTTGGCTGGAAAGCACCTGTTCTGTTTAATGCACAGGCCCAAGTTCTTAACTTCTTTAATATACCGTATTCAATAAAACTAAAGTTTAACGAAAAAATTTTTATACTTACTTATGAATTTTCTTCTGTCATCTATTTGTCCAACAGAACAGTGCTTCCTGAGTTACAGCTATGTCACCTGGACCTTCACACCTGGAGCTCTGTACATTGTACTGCAGGAGCCACCTACTGGAGGAGTCTGCTGATAGCCATTGGAGCCAGTGGCAAAGCTTATGGAAGAGCTAGAGTAGAGCTTTCCCTGGGGAAACCATACTCTCTTAACATCAGCTAAACCCTAGTAGGCTGCTGAGACAAAGTCAGCTGTCTCCTGTTGCTATGGTATTCAACTAGGTTGACAAGGGGTGGGTGGGGGGACCGCTGTTGTGGCTGAAGTTGTTGAGTCCGTACAGTGGAGGTGGGGCAGGGCAGGGTAGGGATGTGGGTTAATTTTCAACACTAATAAAAAAAGATAAATTAGGGCGCTCTGGATCACACGACCGATTGAAATTCTTTGATTGCCGGACAAAGTCAACTGTCTCCTGTTGCTACGGTTGTCAGCTTTGACTTGTCAAATTCCTGAGCAGGGGGGGCAGAGGGCGCAGGGGTTGAATATGTTGAGCAGGAAAGCTGCAGGGGGTGGGAAAAGGTATTTAGTTGAATTTTCAGAGCGGGGGGGAAGATGGGGTGGCTGCTAGAGACTGTTGAATGGACGAGAGTTTGAGGGTGGAAGTTTGTTGTTGTCCAGTATGATGGAAGAAGCGGAAGAAGTGCTCTTGTTGATCAGGACTGATCGAAATCCAGTGCTTTTTCGAAAACTTTCCCGGGCAGAGAAAACTACTCCATCACAGCCTCACTCACATTGGCAACGCCAACCGCCGCTGCGCGCTGTCAGCTGCAGCGAGCCAATTGTCTCATATCCAGATGCTCAATCACCTGAGCGTCTGTACAACTTTATTAACTTTTCTGGCCGAGGCCCAGAACACCTCGGCCTGTCATTTGATTGGTGCCAACAGATTTCTGAGGATGGTTGTTTTTTTTGGCTTTGGTTGGTGGTTGTTAACCACTTCAGATGCCTAGTCTTTTGTGGGATTCCTCACAAGTACCAACTCACCATTTGTTTATACGTAACACACTGACCTGGTAATTAGGAAGAGTTTTACCAAGTCAACAGTGAGGACTTACTTACAATTAATTTAATTGGCAGGTATGGGCCTTAAAAGAGAGTCTTGTCCTGTTGGCCTCATTTGTGGTCCTGGAGGGCCACAGCGTATTGTTGATCAATGAAGAAATATGATGATATGCAGCTAGGGGAATGAATGAAGCAGTATCTTAAATATAAATAAAAATAACGTAAATGTAAATTTAAATGACAGTTGAATAGCACCGCCCCCACAGAGGTGAGGTGCATTGTAATTAATCATCACTACCATATAAAAAATTTGGCTCATGGTGTCATTTTTAATTCTCTGAAAAAAAGCTTCATGCCAAAATGCATTAGCAACAGGGAAAAATGTAAAAGATATCAATGAAATGATGTCTCGTATTTATCTATAAGATTTGGTGTGCTGCCACTGTTCGATTTTTTTTCACGGTGGAGCACCCAGCCAGGAGACTCCACCCTTCCCCGGGGGAGAATTGCATGTGCTATCAATATTTAGTGTATTGCTGGTTTTTGTTTTCACTGAGCACTTAATTGCCAATTAAAACAGTTAATTGCACAGTTACTTCACCTCACCTCACCTGCTTTCTTGGGTCTGAACTGGTGATGGAATTTTTAGGTGAAAGGAAGAACCAATGCACACTCCTCCAGGACCAGGGGATATTCCAAGTGTGTGATTTAAGTTACTAATCAGATAAATTGAGTCAGAGTAAGTGGTAAACCTCCTAAAAGAAGAGCCCTATGGCTTTGTTTTGCGAGGAGAATGAAGCCATAAGGCTCTTCTTTTAGGAGGTTTACCACTTTCTCTGACTTAACTTATCCGGATTAGTCATCAAACCATGCAGTTGGAAAACCCCCCAGGAATGCGCAGAGGAACACACTGTTGATCTTTCTGGCCAGGAATCCAGACCAGAAGGAACAAAAAAAACTTGTAAACCAGTATGAGTTCTGAATCCTCTATTCATAACCTGCACCAGCAATATATGGCCCCGCTGACCTCACTTGCAAGAGTGTCAAGAGGTCTTTGGTTTCCCTTCTTATACCACAGAGTATACAGAATGAATCAATAGTCCATGTGACTTAGGATCAATCCGCAGTCAGTAGTCATGTGGAGGACTTCAGCCTTCTTGCCTGGACATCTTGTTTGCTTCAAGACTTTTGATTGTTTTGATTGTATACAGGTTTTTTTTTTTTTCCTGATCAATGATGTTCTGCTCCTGACATCCTTTTCTCTGCTGTGCCAATGTCAGACGTGGACCGTGGGGGCGGGACAGACGGTGATACAGCCCTGGGCCATACCTGAGAGAAAGCACCTGTCCTGACTGCACCATAGTGGGAGTGATTCATGTGTGATAGCTATGATTGTCACGTTGTGCTGCTGCATCACGATCCCTCAAGCAATTTCTAGATGGGACTGTGGGTTGGTATGAGAAGCTTCTGATGGATGTACTTCTCGATAAGGAACATAAAACTCACCACGCTGGGCAATGAGGTGTTTTCTATGCCTTGGGAAAACGACCTGTCGGTTTGGAAAGCAATTTATTAGCTGTTAATATCTGATAATACTGCAAATTGTGTGCATCTGTTGCAATCTGGTTTCATCTCAAGTTGGTTTAATTATATTACCTACCCAATAGATAAAAAAAAAAAAAAAAAAAAAAAAACTTTTGCTGTTTAAGTTTTTATCTATGGCTGCCACTAAGGGACTCAGCAGAAACTTTCCATTTTTTTTTTAACTTCATTGATTTTTTTTTCTAGTTTTGTCATGTGGATTCCCATCCCTTCAAGAGCAATTTTTTGTAGTTAAAAATTGTAAATCATGTAAATAGTACCGTTTGTAAACATTTGAATCACATGTAGAACAGTCTTCAATGATATTTCATATTGATGACAATTCTCTTTACAGCAATATAAATTAAATTCATTGAATTTTGGGAATACTACTGCACATGTCAAAGATGCTAGAAAAGATGCTATAAATAAATAAAGCCTTTGTATCTTTGCCATTATGAGTGTTAAGGACTCTTCCACGTTTGTCATTTTTCTTTCTGCATATTTCACCACAAGCCAACAGGGGAGATTGTGTATCATTGTTACACAGTTAGAGGGCAGGGTGCAATGCTCTTTTTTTTCACCATCTCAAAAAAATATGTGAGGGATGCCAATAAGTTTGAACATACTCACTGACTCCCTTCACACAAACCCACACACATAAAATGAAAGTTTTGTAGATTTTTGTATTAATTTATTGTATTATTGTAGTTTTTGTATTAACAAAACTTGTAACTAAGTGTTACTACTGTCTCTGGTGTCTCCCACTTGATTTTTTCATTGAACTATTTAACTACTCTTATAACCTAACAACCCACCGATATTGACATAAGAATCAACCAATCAGCATCATTGCTGTGCTGTTGTCTTCTCCTCCTCCCACTGCTACACCACTGTAAATGCTGCAGTTTTATGTTCCTCTTGACACCTCCATTCATTTCACTTTGTGACTCTTTCAAACCATCGTAACCAGCCCTCCGAGGCCACAGCTGGCTCTCCCCGACACCCAATCTGAAGATGATAAATAAACATCATTAATAATCCTGATTAATTGGTGATTAACCATGCGACATGTCATACATTACATTGATTTAATCCTGTCTACTTTAGGGGTGTGGTAATCAGGAACCCACATTAAAATGAGGTTTTAATGAATTAAAAACATTGGTCTTTTTTTTTTCAAATACTTCCCAAAGCTGTTCCCTGAAAAAAAAATGTTTTGTGGGACATCTTCCCATTATCATTTAGCATTAATTTCTGAAAGCAGCTTGCTCATTTTACAGTTGGTTTCTTGGAAGAAATAAAAGATTATTTTAAAAGTATGGGGGAGGATTTTTAGTTAGGTCTTACCAAGCTTTCACTATAACTGTATAAAATGCTTGTTATTTATACTGCAGATTCTATAGACACTAGATGCTCAGCTATATGTTGTTGACACTGAACATTCTGTCTCCCAACTGCTCAAGCTGGTCCATCTCAATCTGGTGCATATTGTGAATATTCATGAAAAAGAGTAACCAAGTACCAATAAAATGTTTGGTAATAAACTACCACTATGCAGGACCACCACAATGCTGGCCATCTGGTCTGCTTGTAGAGTCTTTGCGTATAGTTCCCACCAAACAGCCTCCCTTTCGAGTAGTGCCAGAGGAATGCCATGCACAAGCGCATTCAAACCTTATTCAGAAACCATTTACAAATGAAAATAACAGTCATAGTTAGCCTTGTGACGTCACAACCTCTATTGTCTCCCAAGTTCCATTCCACCCCTGACCTTTGACCTTTTAAATATTGACCAACACCATAGACTGTGGGGGTGTATGTCTCCAAATAGCCTATACATCAGAGGCGACGGGCACAAGAGAACTAAAAGATGTCCGGTTTTTTTCAGCAACCAGTTCAGGCCCAAGAAACAAAGTTATGTGATATTGTATGTTGCTAACTGTTCTGACTAAGCAATTTAAAAACCAGCACACACTGTAGGATAAGGGTTTGCTATCAATTCAATTCAATTCCAAATGCTTTATTGGCACAACAAGAAGTCACATTTACAATGCCAAAGACTAAGTCAAAAAAAACAAAAAAAAAAAGGATATTGTTGTCTTTCAGCAGCAGCATCTATATATGTGCACAAATCTTAAGAAACATGAAATTGTCACACATTGTTCCAAAAACCACCACAGCAAATTGTGTTTGTGTATGTGTGCATGTCTGTGCACATGTATATGTGTGTGTGTGTGTGTGTGTGTGTGTGTCAGGGTGGGTATTACAGTCTTATAGACTTTTTTAAACATTTCTTTCCATCTGCAGTCACTTGTGTGCCCTCAGGTCCAGGACGCACACTTTGATCACCCAAGGTGGATTAAAGAAATGACGAGTCGTGGAGAGAGAACAAAAAAAAAGCAAATACCTGCGGAGAGAATAAATTAGAGCTATCAGGGAGTAGACAAAGCCTCTTACTGGCAGAGCGGTGTGGCTGTACAGAGCCCCCGCACCCTGACGACATGCCCGTGGCAGTGCGAGAGGCAGGCGGGCAGGAGAACCGGATTAAAACCCCGCAGAGGTAGAGGTGTTTAAACGCTTTCACACATAGACCCGGCGAGCTAATCCTTCAGCAAACTACACTCTCTCTGTCCTACTAAAATGGAGGGAGGGAGGAGGGAGGGAGGGAGGGAGGGAGGCAGAAGCATGGGGCAAGCACTGGAAAATCAGTGGAATTAACTTGATCCCAGGCTTTGGAAACATGGGAAAGTAATGATAAATAAGTACTTTAGTAATACGAATGAGAAGAAGACGTGGAAGAAAGCACACACAAACAAACAAATGGGGCTTTTTGAACACTGATAACCTTCCTTCCACTCAACATACAGATGGATGAAAAGAAAGAAATGGAGGCTGGTGGTTGGGGGAGGGGATGAGAGCGAGAGAGAGAGAGAGAAAAAAAAAAACTTACACAGGTTCAAGCAGATTTGTAAAGGGCACCATTTACAAATCTATCACATATTTTACCAGGCTCGGATTGAGGGATTAGCTTGTATTACTTAGGCAGCTTTTGTGTAATACAATCCTGGGTGGAAAGGGACCCGGGGAGACTGACTGGCACAATAAAAGAGAACCTTTACAATTTCCTGCTCGCTGTCTGTGCCTGCCACTTTTTCTCTCCCTCTACGCTCTCTCAGTCTCTCCATTTTTCCCTCTGTTTTTTATTTTGTCGCTCTTATAGTATGTGTATTTCTCCCTCACTCTTTCTCTCTCTCCTTCTCTTTTCTTCCCTTGTCTATTACTTCCCTTTTTTGCTTGTCTTCCTAACCTTCCTATTTTCCTTTCTTTACCTGTCTGTCCTGTCTTTTAATATTTTCCACACTCTGATTCAGCTTCTTAACAGACCTAGAATGCCCTATAAGCACACTTATCTTGAAGGTCTGTTTATTTACTTTGCCTCAATTTTCTTTAATTTTAATTTTTATTTTTTTGCGGGAAAAAAAGACAAAAAGGGGGAGTTGCTGCAGTAGAATAGTGAGTAATAAACAGGTTAATAAATAAGTGTGGGTAACAAAACAACAAGGACACAATTTTATTTGATTCAAAAGGCAAAGTGTGAAAGTGCTTTTTTTTGGCCTCCAGTATGTCTTGGACAGTGCTGTCCAAGTGAATTTTAAGTTCCGTTGTTAGGGCTGGTTTTGTTTTGTCCTTATATAAACGCTCAATGCATTCTGATTTATATCTCAGGCATTTCATTACTCTCGCACATACCTCTCAAATTTAATGCAGACCCATATCTTTTATTTATTGAAGGGTGAAAGTTATACGGGTACGGTATATAAAGCGTCTCCATAGCAGTCCCTCGTGCTGACACTGCTATCGGCGCTGGTGTGCTGTTATTTGATTTTTAAATGAAGCATTTACCAAACCGCTTCCTCTCCATCACGCCACCTTGCTGTGCCTCTGTGTTTACCTCTCTGCCGCTGACATTCAAACCCTCCTTTCATTTAGGGTCGCAGATTGATAGGATGGACTGTGGTGGAGTTAAATTACACTCACGCACACACACACACACACACACACACACACACACACACACACACACACACACACACACACACACACACACACGCACACGCACACACACATACTTATTCATACATACAGGCACACATGTACACCCATACACACTGGATTTACCTGTAGAGAAATCCCAGTTCAACCTTGCGAATCCTAAAGTGTGTTCTCTAACTATAAATCTCAATTTTAAGCAAATGTGACATTTCCACACTGTGTTTTTACTGTTAGCATCAATGTCTGCCACTCTATAACTTATGACAATGAATTTTTGTGGGAGGAAAACTGTTGCTGGTTTCATCACTTAGATAATAACATAAGTATAAGTTAGATGAAATGTTGCAACATCACAGATAGCTTCCACTCAGATCTCCACTATATTTAGTGTTTTCCATTCACAGGGTATCTACTCCATTAGCGCTGGCGAGGACATGACTGGAGTACAATTCCCAAAATTGAAAAACTGAATTTTTTGGCAAAATTGTTTCCTGATGCTGGTGTTCTTTTCACTGAATCACTGAGACATTTTATTTGTCAAAACTGTATTATTTTGCAGAGCTCCACCAATGACTTCATTGCATTCATAACGGGGGTAATAGCATTTGTAACAAAAAATAAGGTTCCGATTCACTAAACACACACCTGTGGCTCAGTGCCAGGACTGCACGTTTAGACACACCTGAAAATTATTATAGAACTAGTTACAAAATGATTCAGTGGACGAATAACTGAATTATACCAGGCACAATCGCTATGAGCTGACTGACACAAGCAGAACAATGGCAAGAAATTACACTGACACATAAATGCCATGATAAAAAAATATTATATCCTGACAACATAAGAACAATGAATTCTCAATTTAAATTCTAATGGAAATAAAGAATGTGATTACAGGCTGACCATGGAATCAGGGGACTCAAACAGGCAGAACAAAAAAAAAACTTTAATTGGTTCTGTCAAATAGGGAGCAGCTCAGTGGATTTGGGAAACCAAAGACCTTCTCGGGACAGGCTCGTTAAATATCAAACTGGAAGCCGTTTGCCCAGAAATGGTGCGACTTTACAAACCCACCGGGAAAAATGCTCTATGCAGACAAGGGGAGGAAATGCAACACCCTAAATTAGGTTGCACCTACGTGTGAAGTAATAGCATGACTTTTTGGCTATGGGAAGAAGAGGCTGTTATTAAGTGGCTATAATTAGTGTTCTTAATTGTTAAGCATTATATGTTGATGACTAACATAACAAACAGTTGCATTCCTTGTTAACTATATTGTAGGGTTTATTACCTGGTAATAAAAAAGCCTGTTTTTCCCAAAGTAGCTGTAACGTGTAATGACAAAAGTGTTTATAAAACTGAGAGCGTTACTGGAGGGCCAATCAAGAGCAGACTTTGAGTACCAAGAGTAGGGAGAGTGTCTGGGGGTGGTGGGGGTGTCTCTACTCTCCTTGGGTTCCCACAGCAGTGTGAACATCAAAGAGAGGCGAGAGTTCAGGGCTTAAGCCTAGCCGAGGAGTGAAGAACAGACAGCTTCAGGGTGAAAGAGCAGAGAGGGAAGGTGTGTTTACCGAAGCTCTCGCAGGCCAGTCCCGCCGTAGCTGGATCTGCAGAGGTCGGGGAGAGCATGTCTGAATGAATGAAAATACAGCCTTCCATCAAAACACGGGGCTTTTGAAGTACCGACGCATGGAGAACATTGTGACACAAAAATGGCTGCCGTGAATCACCCGGCTGGGTAGTGCACATTTGCCTAGTTAAGGTTAGGCGCCATCATCTGTTGTAAAGCACTTTTATGAGATGAAAGGAACTTCAAAAAATCAGTCAATTATTATTATTATTATTATAATTATTATTACAGGAAATAACACATATTTTCAGTTATTGTCCATAAGGCATCTAGTTACTAAATGCTTCCCAACTCCCAGAGGTGTGCATTGCCAATAAAACAAAGATCAATTACTCCCACAAAAGATTGGAAACATGTCATGTGAGACCATATCAGCCAACCAAACCTTCCCTCAAATATCTGCAGGCAACCAATCAGACTGCAGGAAAACCCAGGCCAGAAAAGTGGAATTAGCTGTCCTGATGCTCCAGCAAAGATTGGTTCTTGGTCATTATTGGCAGTGGAAAGAGAGGAGGAGAGAGTCACCGCTTCACTCTGTGTGTGTGTGTGTGTGTGTGTGTGTGTGTGTGTGTGTGTGTGTGTGTGTGTGTGTGTGTGTGTGTTCACTCAGTGATCAGAAGGAGAGACGGACCATACTTCTCCATCAGCCTCCAATGTTAATGCCACAGCATGCACAGGAGAAGAAGAGAAACGGAGAGCGAAAGGAAAAGAGAGAGAGACAAAGCTGAAATTAGGAAAGACAGGCTCGCGCTGATACAAATATTAAATCCCCTTAAGCGGCTGACTGCGGCACACAGTTTAGGGATGTCGCTGGAGCTGGCTGGCTGGTTGGCTGGCTGGCAGGCGGTGGGATGAGGTGGGGCGGGGCCGAGCATGACGGAGGAGGAGGAGACAGGGGCTCTAAATCAAACAGTGCCGCGGGTCCAGACACCGACAGCGCCTCGTCACCCTCTCCTCATGGATCAGGCTTCTGACGGCATCAAAGGCCGGGAAGAGTCTTTGCACAAGATTTAGGTGCCAAGCTGCTATCTGATTCCTGTCACAATGTTGTTTTTTTGGGGGGATTTTTAGGGTAGTAGAAGACAGCCAGAGACTTGAGAAAGTAAGATTGGAGAAAGGATTTTTTCTTCCCCAGCGCAGAGCAGTCCATTCAGAGCATTAAATAAATCTGTATGAGGACTATGAGTCAGAGAAGGGCTTGTGTGCTCACAGGGGCAGATATGGGGAGTTTATGGGGGAGTTTTGGCTGGTTCTGAGATGGAGAGAGGGGTGCTGTTAGAATGTGAGACTGTCCGTATGTGTGATTGTGTGTGCCCTGTGTGTGTGTGTGTGTGTGTGTATGGTTATGTGGTGAATGTGTATATCTGAGGACAATGTGTGTGTGTGTGTGTGTGTGTGTGTGTGTGTGTGTGTGTGTGTGTGTGTGTGTGTGTGTGTGTGTGTGTGTGTGTGGTTATGTGGTGAATGTGTATATCTGAGGACAATGTGTGTGTGTGTGTGGTTATGTGTGTGTATATCTGAGGACAATGTGTGTGTGTGTGAATGTGTGTGCACGTGAGCATTTGTGTGTGTGTATATGTGGTATATTTGGTAAGTGTGATATTTATGTAGGTGTGTGTGTGTGTGTGTGTGTGTGTGAGAGAGAGAGAGAGAGGGAGAGAGAGAGGTGTATGTGTGGCGTATTTGTGTGTGAGGTGTGTGATTATGAGGTGTATGTTAATGTTTGTGTGTATGTGTGTGTGTGTTAGGTGTGTATGTAGAGTTCTGCCCTTCCTCCCTCTCTGCTGACAGGCCCACAGAGTGGACAGACAGAGAGAAAATGGCCGTCTGAGTTGACATGGGCCGCCCGCCTGCGTGCCCGCCTCCACACTTGGCAGGGATGCCCACGACCTCTCCCCCCTTCCCCTCTATGCTGCAGGGCTTGCATATTAACCACCGGTACATGTTAATGAGGGCCAGCCTCCTGCCACCCAGCATCACCCTGGCGTTTCAGAAAACACGCTGACAAGGGCACTGCGTCCATTGACACAGCCGTCCACGCCCCCATCCCCCCTAACGGCAACCCCCGCCCGCCACTCCCCACGCTCTGAAAGACAGGTTGAACTTGCTCAACCTCCCCCGACACTAATGCACCGTACCTCAAACTAAATGTTCCCCGCCTCTTCTCTGCCTTCCCCTGTGGTAGTTCAAAATCTCCGTCGCTCTCTTTTTTAAGCTTACACAAGGCCCAAAAAAATTTGCTGTTTGGAATTCAGGCAGGCATGTTTAACTGCAGTTTTCCCTGTGCATTGAAGTAACGGACAGGGAAAAGCAACGTTACTTTAATGTGAAAACCTGCAGGACACAGAGGCCCTGTGCTCTCACCTGCTTGTTTGAACCTCCATTTGGACAACTAAACAACTCCTTCACGAACCGCCAGATTCCCCTTTTCCATTCGATCGTCGTGGCAACGACCCTGTGAAATGACTTTTACACTGCCCAAAACCTTTGCCTTATGGTAATCTGGGTGAAGTTCAGAGTACAAGGCCGTGCAGCCAGTGTTCACCTGAGACTCTGTTGGCCATGACCTACAACCTATGACCTATGACCTACGGCCCATGACCCACGCCTCTCCCTGCCACAGCTGTTTCAGCAGGACCCGCCATCCCTCTAAGGCTTGACCGCACTCAACTGCCCCAGGAAGCTTTCTGCTTTCACAACAACTCATTCATCGTCAGCTCTTCCCTATCTTATTTATATTTAATATGAGCCAGATTCATCTTCCCTCTGCCCCACCCCGCCCCATCTTTCCCTCGCTCAATCTCCCTCTCTCTTGTCGCAACTCTCTCAAGGTCATGGCTACTGACAGTGTGTTCGTGTGTGTGTGTGTGTGTTTGTGTGTGTCTGCTTGTGTGTTTTCCTGAGCTCTAACACAATCTCTCTGCCATCTTCTCTAGGCGTGCCAGCAGCTCGGGATAGAATATCACATTCAAATTCCTCACGACCGGTTAGAGATGCTAATCCTATTTAAATCTGTCACCCGCTGCCACGGGCAGCGCAAGACTCAGCACCGGAGAGTGGGAGAGAGGGAACGAGAGAGGACTCGTATCTGGGAAATTACAGCAATTTGCAGAACGAACAGAAATTTGTGTTATGAAACATCTGAGCTGCTCTGTGTGACATTATGAGAGGGAAAGAGAAAAAAAAGAACACATCTGGGAAAAAAAAACAAAAAAACTTTTATTAGGTCTGATGCATTAGACTCCCTGTGGAATCAGTGGTCTGACATCGCACTCCCATGTGTGTACTGTAATGCTAGGGCATTAACTGAGGAGAAATGTAATGAATCTCAATCTGGAGACAATTAACTTTAAATAAATAAGAGGGGATATTCAATGCCTTCCCTGTCAAGACACAATAAGCATCTGCTAACAATGGCCGTCTAATTCCATATTATACATCACCTACAATTATCGGGGCTATGAACGCGGAGAAATTACATTAAACGAAAATATCCAACGGAATATGGCGGTGAAAAAAAATATGTTTTGACAAAAAAAGTGAGGCTATCAAAGGCGGGCGGCGAGCGGAAAAGGGGGGCAGAGGCGGAATAATTGCCAAGCTTGCAAATCAATGTTTGAATTCATAAACAGACAGAGAGGTACTGATGTGAATTTTATGCCTTCGCCGATGATGGTTGCCAGGGATCGTCCATACGCATCACAGTGGGCTTCCTCTGGATCTCCGTGGCTCTGACAGGGGGGGACAAAGACATGCCTGACAGTGACACGCCGGGTTAACTCATAAAGATCACACTGGGAGGCATCTACACACCATTTCAGCAAAACGGTACATAAAAAGAAAAGCAATTTGCGTTGGAACAGGCAATTTGATCCCGGTATAACTCTACTGTGTTATGAGGATTAGGCCAAGACGGCATGTACAAAAATTTCTCATTGACCTGGATGCGCCTGTTGGTTTGTAAACACAGCTAAATATGCTTTGACATGTTCGTACTGGATTGTGTGTAGCAGAACGAAAAATGCATTTGTGTGTGCGTTTGCGTGTGTAGTGGGAGGAGGGCTAATTACACAAAAGAAGCCCTTTGCCAGGAGTTGCGGGTCATTAGCCTCGGTATTGGCTGTGTTAATAGCCATGAGCGCAGACAGCAATATATTTATACGTTAGGCTTACACCTCTTCACCATAAGCCTTGTGCAAGCAGTGTGTTTCAGAGTGATAAACCCCACCCCCATCAGGACGGAATTCACATAACATTTCCAAACCAACCACACTGTTTCAGTGCAGGTGCCCATACGGTAAAGGCAGCAAGTCAACCCGTGATTCAACCACACACCGCAAACACACAGCATACTGTTGGGCTGAGTGTCAGATGCATCACCCCTCTGGACATCCTCTGAGAATCTGGCCAATGTCATTCGGTCATTTGGAATTTAGAATTTTTGGGTAAGTTCCTTGTTCCTTGTTCCGGAAGCATGAACGCGAACTGTGAATAAACTGTTGAAGTGTGATTTCAGCTTACTTGTCACTTCCTATCTACCGACAAGACAGCAACAATTCATTTCCACTTTCAGTGTTCTGGCTAACTATCAGCGCGACTTGCTGATAAATTAAAAAAAAAATCAGTAAGTTGCAAAGCAAACAAGAGCATCGGTGCGCACCCTTCAAATGATGCAACCAGAACTGCAAGAGCAGAACTCTTGAACCACCGAATTGGACTTAAAGGCTATTCCTCAGAAAATGGGCCGCCGGTGCTGCTGCTGAAGAGGACATTCATCTCTGTTGATTTCTGCTGCTTGTGTCTTACAACACCGAATAAAAACCCAGAGACAAAGCCCAAGCTGGAAAAGCTATCGATCTTAGCTTTTTTACCCTTTTAACTTGCCATTAGCACTTAGTGTAGAGACACTTGATACATTGTACTACATTCTGTCTGAGGGAACTCTGTGGGAAATCTGTCTGGTATTGCGTTTTACTTATTTATTTTTTTTACATTGTAACATTACATGTGGATGTGAACACCACTACTCCTACAACTGCTACCACTACTACTAATACTACGACTATGAGTTATAATAATAATACAAATAATAATAATAATAATCATCATCATCTTCATCATCCTCACATCAAAGACACAAATACTGACTAATGATCCCCTGGCTGGGGGGATGAAGATTTTGTTTCTTCATTGTAAGATGGGGTATTTTGCAACTGGGAAGGAGAGTCTGCGGTTTCTGAAAGCAGTCTGGATGCTTTTTTTTTATTTTTCAAGGAAGTTTGTCTGCTTCCCTTCTCTGCAACCCCCCACCTTTAGCCCCATCATCCGCCAGGCACGTCGGACACTGCTCTCAGAACCTTGTCTGACTCCTCTACTCTCTCTCCTCTGATCCTTTCTGTGACCCTCCGTTGTTGTTAGCAACCAGCCGGAGCATCAAACACACTTATAAGCACGTCTGATCACACTAACCCTGTCACCTGACCCCCACCCCCAACCTTCCCCACCATGTCCCCCCCACCCCCCCCCTTACAGAGCAGAGTTACCGCATGCCCCACTCCAACCCCTCTGCCCCGCCCACCCCAGGCCCGGCTCTCAATGCTACCTAACCCTGGCCCCCAGTCTTAGCATGCTCGGTGCTACTACAGGCAACAGATCTCAGGTCAGACTGACCTCACCCTCTGTGGCACGCCTCGGTACCATGACAACTGTAAGTATTGTTATTTTTATTATGATATTTTTTCCAAACTTCCAAATAAATCTGCCCACCACCTCAGGGTTAATGCTACCCCACTTTCCCCTTGTGTTTGGCACTAATGCAGTTAGTACTGGGAGGGAGAAGAGCCATTATATTGCTTTCCATACTTCAGCTTGCTTATGTTGTTCATTCATTGGGAGTTCATCCATTCATTCCTCCGTCCTTGTCTGTTTATAACCCAGTTTTCCAGTGACTGTGTGTATTAGGTCATATGCATTATGGCATGAGAACAAAAGCTAAAAGTTTATACTTAGTAACTTCTGCGCTTCCCTCCATTGTTCAACATTTAGGCCTCTAAGACTCAGCACTTACCCTTGATTTTTTCAGTCAAATGTGTTAATATTTTGTCCTGAATAGCTGCTTCTAATGTAACCACTGTTATCAGAATATTAGTTTTTGCTCATTGTAATTACTTGGATCAACCTTCATGTGTCCCATAAAGAAAGAACATCATGGCCTTTCCTTTGATGTTCTCTTGGACATGGATAGCCGTTATTGGCAATTACTTTGATACATTTGCTGAATAAAATATCCTATGTTTGCCTATGTTTGGACCTATTATCCATGAGCAGAATGTGTTGCATATTAAAGTGAACTCAACCCTACATGTTGCTGCTGAAAGAAAATGAGGGAAAGCAATGAAAGCTATTGGCTGGTGGTTCTTTTTTCTTGTAAACGCTGTGAACATCTTTTGCAGGTTTCATTCTTGGACTGAAATTACTATTCCAAACACAAGGAACACACAAAATGATCTCAGATCAATATTAGAACAAATATTTTTCTCTAAACAAGCGATTGGTAAATATTTACCACATTAAAGTGTAGAATTTGCTCTTAACCAGTACATTACAAAAGGATTCGGCAAAGATCATACACTATGTGTCAACGTGGTAGACACATAGGCTATATAAGTTAAACCTAACTATGTGACAGACTAAGTTATAATTGATCTGTTTTGAGTGCTTAATTATAGTGTCATGTTTAATGTGGTCTTGTGTTTGCTTGTTGGGTGTTATATTTGCGTTGGTGTATGCGGCTTTCTTGGTAGCCTTGAAAACGAAATGATGGTCTTACATTCTTTTCAATAAACAAAGGGTAAATAAATACATAGGACGTGATGGAGGCTGCCATTTTGCTAACATACAATGTGACGTCAAAGTTCCGAAACAGATACACACCTCAGCTAGAAGACCGAGAAGAGCACCTTCGAGGAGGTGTGGGTTCTGGAAAATTCCATCTCGAATGTGACACGGTCCTTTGCATGTATAGCGAACTTAGCACAATGTAGGGAAAATGTCCTACTGGGGAATGAAACTTGACTGTGGTGATAAGTATGCCCTGAATGAGCATGCCCACAAAGGGAACAGCCCCCCAATACCCAGCGCAGAGGAGGGATTCTATCTGACATAAAAGGCCCACATTGAATTGATGGACAATTCTGACTGGAAATCCCATCACAGAAATGGCTTCTCCTGCATTCAGAGATTCAGTCTTTAATGTAAGGAGCTCTTGTAAGGCCATACTTAATTCTGCTTCAGTGGTCTTGTGACTGCAAAGTACAGCTGCAAAACCCAGAGCTTAGAGCGTGTGTCTCTCAACTTTTCAACCATTTTTTTCTCCCTCTCTATCTCTTCTTCTTTCTTCTTTTTTTTTCCCTCAGTCCATTGTTCTCTTTCAGCATGGCCCCCGTAGTTTTCCTGGGGGAACCTCAGCAGAAGAACTCATTTCGCAGAATTGCCCCTCCATCTCCCAAATTACCCCGGTCCTGAGAGGTGGGCCTTGTCTCTCGTCGCCAGGCAGCCTGTCAAGTCCAGATAACGCAGAGGGAGGAACATCAATGTGGCCTACTTCACTCCTCTCTCTGACCTTGCAGGATGCTGCGAATCAGTCAAATTATCACGCGCCTTCTCTCCCGGCCTCATTTGCAGATCTTTAGAGCAAAGTGTCCAACTTTTGAATTTTCCGTAATCTTGCCATTACCTCAATATGAATGCTCACACACCACACACACACACAGACTCTCACACAGACTCTCACACAAACACACACATACACACATTCTCCCACTCAGTGAAATACTACATTAGAGAAATGTTCTCTCAGTCCCTCTCTTTTACCTTCCTCCCCCTCTCTCTCTCTCTCTCTCCACTCTCTTTCTCTCTCAGATTCAGCATCAAGCTCTTATAATTAGGCTGGATGTGAAAGACAGAATTCTATCCGTCTCTCACCCTGACTTGCCTTGATGTTGCTGGGTGTTATTTTGGATGTCTTACTCACAGTGCTCCGCAGCTGTTCTGGAGAGCAGTCTGATATCCCCCATTGGCATGTGGGGGCACGTACGCGTTCTGTCTTCATCCGTGGTGCTCAAAATCCCGTAAAAGACATCAGTCAAAACAAAAACTCATAAATGCTAAGAAGTCACTGAAAAGAGCCGCCTGATCTGCCTCGCTGTCATACAGTTCAGAGCAAAAACAAACCCATTCCTGGTGTGTGACTGACAGAGACCGGGGAGTGTGGACGTGGGCATGAAGCCCCATTTAATGTGGGAACCATCAATTCCCAACACTTTTGGTTCTCTCTCAAAGCCCTCAGTGCATTGACATCCTCTGTCCTCATTACTTCTGGAAACTACACCTTATAGGAGCATAAGAATACATAATGACTGGGAATAGATGGTTCGATCCATCTAGTCAGGTTAGTTACCTCAGTTAGTTACCTAGTTAGAACAGTGATCTTCAGTTCCAGTCCTGGACAGCCTCATATATCCTTTTTTTGTTTGTTTGTTTGTTTGTTTTTATCACCTGGAATTCCAAAACCTGTTCAGTTCCCAAGAAACCAGGTGAGGTGAGGTAGCTGTGAAATAAACTCAATGGGTCATTGTGAGCTGAGCAAAAACCAAAAACCACTTTACCCTGTGGCCTCAAATGACTGGATTTGAAGAGTCGAGGTCTGTAGTAACCAACACAAGTCTGGATTTAGAACCAAGCAAGCTGTGACAAAAGAAACACTTTTCATTCTGAGGGCAACATTCACCTAAAACTGAAATTTCACCATACTGTCACCTAATAATTCAAACAGAAAATTATATATTTTTCTGTCACGTAGTTTTTCACATGGAGCATGATGATTTAGTTATTGAACATTGTCATTGTTAAGCAGGGTCCTGGCAAACCATTCCAGACCGATGTCTCTATGAAAAAACAGGACATCGAATAGAGATCCGTCACTAGAGGCGGGTATGGCCCATGTGCACAGCCAAATGAATGGACACAGCTGCCTTGAGAAAGGCAGAGACCTGCTGAAAAACCTGTTTCTGGGGTCCGGAAGGAACCCCAGGGTGGAAGTGTCATCTCACACAAAAGAGTGAACAGGGGATGTAATTATGAGCAAGCTGAATGCTCACATTAATGAAGTTTAAAGACCGCTATTTTTCTTTCTTCCAAAATTGCTAATGAGCAGCAGACTTAATTAGAGGGGTTCACATTGTTGAAGCTGGATGAGACCGGAGGCAACTGCCCCAAGCCAAGGGTTACATTGCCATGCTCTTCTATGACCATACACCATCCATTTATATCATTCTAGAAACGTAGCTGGGGGAACATGTTTCCTCTGCGCCATGCAGTTCTACCACTGATACACTATGGGGGGCTATAGTTCCACTGGTGGCTGTAGAGTAGGTTTTCACTGGGAGGTGTTGGCAGCGCTCTGGTTTTTGGAGGACAGAAACGTTGCCCACATCTTTACCTGGCACATCTACTGGCAGTTTGGTGCGAGTCCCAAGCAGCTGCGCGGCACAGCTTCGCCAAACACCTCTCAGACGACTCTTCCGAGCCACCGTCCCTCATTATCGGCCGATACAGCTGGGGCTACAAACGCCTCTTGGGGGTGAGGTGGGGGCATGTAGTGACAGGATGTCACACCCATTCAAGCACACCCCAAAACATTTGCGCTATACTTCCTTTTTTTATGCTTCCCATCTCAGTAAAAAGCAACATGGCTGGCCCCACATTCTTCCCCTAGGCCATCCAGCAGTATCAAGATTTTTATTTCCACTTTTTGAAAGACGCACTTAACTCAAACTGATGCTGTTCAGCTATACATCACATCCTTTAGTCTGAAAATGGTGTTTCTGTCAAGCCTGAAAATTGTCAAGAGTGACAGTGATTTGGCTGTAGAAGTCACATTTTTGACTTCCTCATAAAATGCTCTCCCATTCGCCATTGGGTACATTACTGTATATGTTACAGATTTGATGTAGCTGTCCTGTCTGTGATGTGAGTGAACAAACCACTCTCTGCCTCTATTAAGTTTAGCTGGAGGGAGTTTCTAAATGTTTAGTACATAGTCTTATCCATAGTGACTGACACAGTTTACATTCACACTCTTTACTCACTCATTCACACAGTTTACATTCACACTCTTCCCATTTATATAGCTTAGCTACTGAAGAAATTTAGGTGAAGTACATTAACGGCAATGTCCCATCTAGGTCTTGCCCCTGCAACCTCTCACTCACAAGCCCAGGTACTCGAGCGTTAAACCACGCTGCCACCCCAAAGGGAAATGGAAGAACATATCTGAAAGAACAAAGGTCACCTGGCTCAATACCTGCCCAGGTACAGCTGGTGCGTAAGCCGAATGCTGTCAATTTTTTTGGGGCTCATGATCTATTCCCAGGCATTGGTTCGCCAATGGCACGTAACAAAATGGCAGGCTAACAGTCTTTGCATCTCGACATCATGAATTTCACTTACACGTACCTCACATTTGAGTCGCTATTCCATTTCATGCAGAAAGAGTGTCTAATGAAATCACTGTATCACTTAATCATATACTGTAGAAACCACTTGACTGTTCATTGGGAAAGGAGAGCTTTCTCAATGGACAGTCCAGAGGAAATCTGTCATTTTAACTCCAAGCTTGTGTACAGCAGCTAAAGGCTGTTCTTATGGCCCTCTGTAAGATGTTTTACTATGGTCTTATATAACAGTGACCTGGCACAGGTGCACATCAGCTAATTAGATACTTAAGTCGGGGTAACTGGTGGCAATAGAATGAAAGCACAATGGAGCTCCGGGGCTAGAGCTGCCCACCCTTGCTGTGCAGAGGTCTCCACAGGGGGGCTTTTAGACACACTGGAGGCTTTTTTCTCTTCTTATGCACATTGACACGCTTGCCTTAGGCCAGAGGAAGTCAGTCGGATGCTATCATTTGCAAAAAGCTAACATTTGCCCAAGTCCCAGTCACCAAACACACAGCATGAACATCTGCAAACGCACAAAATTAAGGCTGAGCAGCAACGTGTGTGTGTGTGTGTGTGTGTGTGTGTGTGTGTGTGTGTGTGTGTGTGTGTGTGTGTGTGTGTGTGTGTGTATGTGCGTGTGTGTGTGAGTGTTTGAGTGTGTGTGAGTGTGTGAGTGTGTGTGTGTGTGAGTGTGTGTGCGTGTGAGTGTGGGCGTGTGTGTGTGTGTGTGTGTGTGAGTGTTTGTGGGCGTGTGTGTGTGTGGGAGTGTGTGTGTGTATGTGCATGTGTGTGAGTGTTTCAGTGTGCGTGTGTGTGAGTGTTTGAGTTTGTGCGTGTGTGTGCGTGTGTTAGTGTGGGCGTGTGTGTGTGTGTGTAGGGAGTGTATGTGTAGGGAACTCATCTGTGGGACAGTACTGGGGAAAGAGGGCAGAAAGACGGAAAGACATAGAGAAAGGAGGGGATGTGCACACTGGAGGAGGCCGTCTGTTGTGCTCCATAAGAGAAGCAGCTGTACCCCAACTAAACCCCCCCACCCCAAACTCCTGCAGCCGTGCCGCGCTCAGACGTTGTCTCCCTCTCTCTCCTCGCCTCTGAGTCAAGAAACATGTTTATTGACAGCTTCTCGGAGGAAAAAGAGCGGGAGACCGTAATGTGTTTTTGGCGCGGCTGGAGTAAATCACTGTCTCGTCCATAGGAGGGGGCGGGGGGGTGGGGGCATCCGGCCCGCTTGCCGCTTCGCTTGACAAGAATACAATAATCAGCCATGGCTGCTATTTACACCGCTGACAGTCCCAGGATCTGCAGGTGAGAGCCCTCACCGCACATTTCCTCTCCCAGCCTCAGTGCATCAATCATGGGCCACGTTCCCAGCCCCCTGGCCCCCCTCCCCACTGCCCCCCACCCTGTCAACCACCTGTACACTCCCCTCCGGGGGGGCTGCAGTCTTGCACCTCTCTAAGGGGGAAAATAACCCCCCAGAAAAATGTGGAGCCTTTCATCGCCTCACCTCTTCAAAAGGAAGTAAGAGCAGTCTGCTTTTGATCTACCTGTCATTTACTCCCTGTATTTCAGCGTTTTTCTTTTCTTTTTCTATTTTTTTTTTGTTTGGTTTTTATACTCCCATGCCACAGGAAGTGTCACCAATAAAAACCAATCACTTTAATGACACTTTTATTTTATTTTTTTTGCAAAGTCTCAGTCACCTGCACTTCCTTTGGAACACTAAATTGTATATAAATCTGGAGTCATTTGCTGCCTCTTTTTTCAGCAGGTCAGGAGACAGGTGGCCACGGGGAGCTTATTTTTTACGCCATTTTTCCAGCAGGAGAAAAAGTGACTGAGGATCAGAACAGAGACGCTCAAGAGGAAGGGGTGGGGAGGGGGGTGCGAGAGAGAGAGAGAGAGAGAGAGAGAGAGAGAGAGAGAGAGAGAGAGAGAGAGGCAGGTTAATTGATCCCAGCTTGGGGGTTTTTGTTTTTCCCACAAGCAGAAAACATGAACGAGGCGTTTCACTGTGAGCTACATCGACACATATCCCCCAGGGCCTGGGGGTTGGGGGGTGGTGGGGGGGTATTTGGGGAGGGTTGTACCCCCACAGAGATGCAGATCGATGGGGTGCAATGACCCTCTTCTGCTCCTCTCACACCTCCTTGACTGAAGCAACCCGCCAGGCCCACTGGGGCTACCGTGCGCATTTCAAAGTGAAATGTCAGACGCCAGGTGGGCCCAAGACGGCCGTGTTCCGCTCATTCAAACCCTCTCCATCGTTTTCCCATCACACTGCCGTTCCCCCGGCAACAAGACAAATAATGATCCTCTCCAAATAAACATTTCTATATCTCATTAGAGGAAGGTTTTTTTTTTTCCTCAAGACAAGAAGTGAGATCAATGTTTGATTTAGTTTTTGTTTTTTTTTCTCCCCATGACAAACTTTTTTTCCTTCACATTTCTCTCAAACACAGCTCTTCAGCTGAAGAAGAAATGGTTGCATGTGGAGAATCCTCCTCAAATCAAAGAGCTGCGTTGCATTGTGTGTCACAAACACAAATCGTTTGCGCTTCTCCACACTCTCGTCTGTTCAAACACATTAACATCGATGTTACAGTCCGTTATGCCTTGATATAAACTCAAGACACTCATGACTGTTAAATCTGAGTCTGGTAATAATAACTGCAATTACCACTTGAACATTTGAAAGTAAAAATATTTAATCTGCTGTCTTCTCATTTGATTTTTGTGCCAATTATTTTTTAAATAACTGCATGGCCAGCTAGCAAACAGACTATCAAAGGTGCCCCTTCTTCCATTCATTTTCCAAGAATACAAACAAACCTCTGAGTACAGTCAGGATGACTGTCAGGTAAATAGATCAGAAATATTCCGGAGGGACATGATCCCCCACCTCCATTTTTCTGCTCTGTTTATGAATAGGACAGTAGCTACTATTGATATTAGTGTATACATATATGGTGCCCTGCAATGGGAGGTCTATGTATCTATGTATTTGTAAATATATGTTTGTTACTGTTTGTGTATGTACTTCATGCCAGGGTCTTTAGGCAGTGACCCATGGGAGAATAGCTGGGACAGATGGAGAGGGAACGGGTTGTTTTCTCCTCTACTTTGTTGGAGCAACTTTGCTGGGAAAACAATAAAACTGCTCACAAAAGAAATAATAATTTTATGACTTGACAAAAAGTCATGAAATGGAGTTAGGAGAGCCAGAAAGTGCGGGTCTGTTCTTCGGCACAAATGATCACCAAATAAATGTTCACGATATAAACAGAAACTGCGTTTTATCATCTGACACAAGGTCAGTGCCGCGGCGCTGGAAAGAAATCTTCAAAGTTGTTTTGTTGCACGCTTGTCTTTCTGTTTGTGTTTTTGTTAAATGATGTGAAGCAGGAGTACTCGCCTCCCAAGTAACCTCAAGTCAGCTTCCAAATATTCTCTGTGAGGTCAGTGACATATTCACCTCCAGATTTAGACACCCAAATGCACTGGCTCGACCAAGGATGCAGTGGAATATATCTTTTCCAAACTAGCTTTGTCTGTAGCTCGTGGGAAAAACAAACCTATGTTCACTCAAATAACAGGGGAGATTTGTATGTGAATTTCCTTGGCAGGCGTTATAAACAGAGAGAAAAAGAAGAACTTTAGAAGTGAGCAGTCAGATCATACATTTATTCCAACATATCCATCTTCACTGTCCCCCAGCAGGGCCTCTCTCAATCCTGCGTCAACTTACAGAAAAAAATAGTCTATCTCTTTGTTTTTTTTTTCCTGGTCACCAGGGAGAAGAAACACAGAGAGTACAGGATAATGAGTAGATAGCTTTAACTGTAGTGGTTTTTGCAATCAAAGCAGTTCCTTCTCTTCATTAGTTTAACATAGGTAGTCAGTGTCCGGACCAGATAGCTTGCTAAATTGAGGTCATGATTATGCAGGCATTGTGTAGGTCTATTAGATAACTAATGAAAATGATACGTAACTAAAGCATGAACTGGTATTCTTAACTCTTGCTATCACTGTGCACCATCATAGTATATTTTAAAAGTAATGCTGATTGCTTGCAACCAAATGCTCTCAAACAATTATATATAAAAAATATATGTAAAAAATATATAAAGGTAAAACGTCCCTGTCCAAGATTAAAGCATGTCTGAAAAGCCATATATGTAAAGTCTGAGTTAAATCATTTTATTTTTACTTGCAATGGAATATTAAACTATCTGGTTTTATACCTGTTCTGCTTTAATGATGATGATGATGATGGTGATGACGGTGATGGTGATGGTGATGATGATGATAGTGATGATGATGGTGGTGATGGTTATTATATTATTATCATTATTATTACCAGACGCACTGATCACTAATTGCATTAATTGCAAAGCTTTGCAACACAAATTGCACGATTGCAGGAGATGGTCTGCGCACCCTCTGTAAGGCTGCTGCGATGGGGGCGGGTAGCAGATGGGAATGCAGTAGCCTGTGTTTGCTCGAGTGGCCACCTTTTCATTTAATAGCATAAAGATGGGCCTGTTAATGAGGCTTGAACGACAGCTAGTGTCCCCTGGCAGTGCCTTCTGAGTGAGAGGTCTTGGCTTATTGGGTGATATTTTACAATGGCTTTTCAAAAAATATATATTTATATTTTTAGGGTAGGGGTGGGGGTTTGGGGGTTGGGGGAGCAGGAAGTTGCTGTTAAACAGAATATTGATTTTGATATTGTCCATCAGCAGGAGCGAAATGGCTACAAGAACGCCACGGTCTGAAACAGACATGGTCCCCCTCACCGAATCAATATCCTGTTAAAAAAAAAAAAAAAAAACAGCACAGTTTTCGCGAAGAAAAAAAAAACACTTCCTGTCCGCTGATGTGATCACGCTCCTTTTCTTTATTATTTTATTATTTTACCCAAGTCTCATCCAATCGAGTCGGAGATCGCTCTCCAGAAAAGGGCAGGTTGCCAAGATGGGCTGTGTGACAGAGCAATACATTAGAACATTAAGACACCACAGCCCACGCTAGAAAAAAAAAATCAATCACATTTCGGGATACATTAAAGGCAGGAGGGCATTGCCTCTCACCTCTCACTGGGGCTGGCAAACAGGAAGAACACTCTGCCTGTTTTAATGTAGTAGCGCCTGTTTTTTTATTTATTTTTTATTTTTAACCGCTCCTTTGGCTCCCTCAACTCACTCAATATGCAATTATCATTTAAATTAGCAATGTATGCTAGCAATGCTATCAATAAACATACAGCACAGTATGATAGCAATGGTACCATTAAACTTACAGCACAGTATGCTAGCAATGCTATCAATAAACATACAGCATTTTATGCTAGCAATGCAATTACTAAACTTACAGCACAGTACACTAGCAATGCTATCAATAAACATACAGCACTTTATGCTAGCAATGCTATCAATAAACATACAGCACAGTTATGCTAGCAATGCTATCAATAAACATATAGCATTTTATGCTAGCAATGCTATCAATAAACACACAGCACTTTACGCTGGCAATGCTGTCATTTAAAGTACAGCACAGTGACTCAACGTAATGGTCAATCAGTGAATCAATATGACACGTATCCTCACTCAAAATGAATCAATTCCTGTTGCAGAAAAGTGTCTGTCAACTGATCAGAGTGACTAAAAACCTTTAAGTAATTAGGGGATATTAATTCTTCGTAACATGGATATATGTTTGTGATGCAATGCGCCATTAAGACAGTAACGTAACCCCTTATTATAAAGTAACTTCTTATAATTGAAAAAAATATATTTTTAATTAAGGTTGGAACAAGAATCAACATACATGGAGGTAGAACAGGAACAGCGTTGGTGACAACCTCTTTACAGTGTCAGGGTAAATGATTCCAGTACGTTTCGGTCTACTTTCCTGGAGTCCAAGAGTTACTCTCCTATTTATTCAGAGGAGAAGAGTTAGACTAGTTTCCATTTTGGTCCACAGGACAAATTAGAGGACAATGTGTCCAGAATGTTCTGAAAACATTGTATTGCTCCAAACAACATAAAAGAAGAAAGTAGGCTATGGGACAAATACCTTTCAGGGCATCCAGAAGGCCAAACAAACTGAGGTGCTGGAAACATTCTGTAAACCATTAATGGAAGTGTAAATCGGTACCTACCAACCAAACTCCTCTGACTGGCATGTCCTACCTACTCCAGGCCCTGGTGGGCTTCTTACATTGGGACATACAGAGCGACTCTCCCCCCCTCCCCTAAGCACCAGCACTATCCCAGAAATCCCTGACCTCTGACCTTTGACAGGGTATTTACCCTGTTGAGGATTGATTATGAATTGCAGGGGCTTCCTAATTACCATGCAAATGACCCGCATATTTGCACCGACCGCCAGGGACACACAGGGGACGTCAAACACAAAGTTTTACATGACAGCCTTATGGCACTGGGTGGCTCGTGAACAGGAGGTTGCGGGTTTCACTCCCTATGGCACTGCCCCCTGAACAAGGTCATGACGGTGAATCAATGTGTAAATATCTGCTGGTGTAACATGGTGATAGGCAAGCTGTGTAAATCAGTCAGAAAGGTAACTGCTATCTATTATACAGAAGACGGTAGAGCCCCAATGCTACACTCTTAACTTAATGTTCTGTGTCCCACTAAAGAAGCCTTAACATTCTGGTGTTCTTATAAATATTCAGAATGGGTGTGGCCAATTACAGTACTCCAATGGGTGCTCTGTACTGTAATACTGCACTGACATCTTCGGTTGTCAATGAAGACAGAGGACAAGAGGAATGCTCAAGATTATCATCTTGAGTGTCAATAGATTCCATCTGTCCACTAAGGAAATACAAATTAAAATATTTCTACAAAATCCCCTTAGCTGCAGGACTAGGGAACTGGAAAAATAATGGAAGAGAGAGAGAAAGAGAGAGAAAAGACAATGGAGGGAGACAATGACAGAGATGGTTAGAGTACAAGATAGACAGTAAAAACATATTGATATAGGGAGAGAAAGCGAGGGACAAAGAGGGAGAAAAACCTATACACTGACTCAACCCTGGCAGAATGTTTTTGACTTTGCAGAGCAAAAGTGGAAGACCGTGATAACTCTCGTCGGCAGTCTCTTATTTACATGCAGATTGAATCCGGTGAGTTGCGTTCAGCACTCCTTTCTTCCTGCCAGGCATGAAACCGCAGTACGGGACAGTGGAGTAGACTCGGCCGGCCCGCACGCAGGGACGGCCCTGCCTGGGCTCCGGAACATTCCATCCCTTTCCTCAGCAGAGGATCAGGGGCTTACACTCTCACGGCATCCGTTCCGCAGGGGACAGCCCATAAAAGGAGACTTTTAATTACTGCAGGTGCGATGCTGTCAGGGACGAAAGCTGCATGCCATAGGTCACTGCGGCTGGGTGAGAATGTGCGCGACGTTTGCTCTGCGGGAGTGAATATGGTACGCCCGGCGTGATTTTCCACCGCCACGCTGGGCCACTTCGTCATGTCTTATGCTCAGACGCAAGGTACCTTTTATAGATGTAAGCACGCGGTCGCACACATATACACCTTCCATATCGAGCCGCACGTCCACATATATACAGGTACGTGGGAGAGAATCCTGCTGTGATTTCACTTTGCAGATGCACAGAGCTCAGTTTTATGAGAATTTAAATCCAGAAATCCAGGGTTAACACCCTGGCACTGTCAAACAGTGACAGCGGATCTGAGTCGCTGGTCAAATATATTATATAAGGTTTGGAGGGGACATAATGAGATGTGGAAGTGTTTTTCTGTTTTTTTTTTTTAATACACTGCAGGAATGCAGCTGAAGACTCGACATGTAATGAGATCCATCAGTCGTATATGCTGATTTATGGTTATTTATGGTGGTAAAAAGGCTACATTTTATCTCCCATGTCCATACAATTATCGACGGACGTGGTGCAAATGGTGCGGTGCTCTGTTCCTGCCTGCAGAGCGAAGTTCCCATCTGGGACAATAATGACATTGTTTGATGACCGATTGACTTTTCGACTGAGAGGCTGAGTTTGAGTCATCCCCAACCACCGCTCTCCTCCAACACCCCCCCCCCGACCCCGACTCCCCCCACCCCACCCCACCCCGGCCAGGCTAAATCCAGAGTAGTCACAGGCAGCGGCAGCCGTGGCAACAGTGGGCTTAGGTGGCAGGGATTGTGGGGGGAGCCGAAGTCAACCAGCTTATGGGGATAAGGACATGATGACACCGCTACCCCCCCCCCCCCCCCACCCCCCCTGTGATAATGACTCTCTATTAAAGCTTGTCTTTGATGACACAGCTACAGAGGGGCACACCATAAAGGCAGCCACTTCATTACCAAAAAGCCAGCCCTTCATTTTCTAAGGGCCCATTATTTTGCACATAATTATACCTTAATTACAAAGCGCAGCGCTTTGCGTTAATGAGAGCGGCCAACACAGAATATTAAAATGTTTATTTGTGCAGTCTGGAGTTGCTCTGTTCTCGAGCATTGTTAACGGAGGCCTGTGAAGTCTAAAAAAAGAAGAAGAAGAAGAAAGAAGAAAAAAAAACGGGGACTGTGGTGACATCACATGCAATATATATCTCTTTAAGCTCACTTTGTCTGACAAAAGCTCCTTTGATGCGAAGTAGAGGAGCTCACAGTAATTTAAATCACATCCCCCATTCCCCCATCTCCCCCAAGAGGGAATCTCGGCCCAAAGATACAGTTGCCATACGTTTTAGCACTTTAATTGTTTTACAGTGGGAGGGAGAGGAATGGAAGGGCACTTACCTAGCTTTCCTTTGGGTGCTGAGAAAAAGCCCGGATCTCATCTCCATAGCAACTCCCGCTCCAGCCATCAGCAATGATGCCCCCCGCCCACACCTGGTCACTGCCACACCCATCTGATTCCCCTGGCCTTAGGAGCCATTGGTCTGAGGTTGCCATGGAGCCAGGTTCCACCCGTGGCCACTGGCACTTCAGGGTCTCCATGGCATCCTCTGTTTCACATCCTGCGGCCTCTCCACCAATTACAGCTCTGTCCCCACCCCCTAGGGGAGCCATCTTTAGGGACGGCGAACTGTTACAGCCGCAAATCACATCTGTCCCCCCTACCGGCCGGGGATTACTGTACCAGTGAGTCATTCCCTCTCTCAAATCCCTATCTCTTATCTCTCTCTCTCGCTCTCTCGTTCTGTTTTTGCCCCTGTGGCTCTGTCCGCTGTAACCCCCAAGCTCCATCACAAAATAAACGCCCAATTAAGGTGCACCGTAAAACAGGTTTTGACATTCGGGCTGCCAGCAGGGAACCCAGACTGAATTCAGCAAGATGCTGCTGCCCTCTCATTCTCTCTCTCTCTCTCTCTCTCTCTCTCTCTCTCTCTCTCTCACTCTTATTCTCTTTTGCTTTCTAACAAAGGAGAAAATTTCCCGACTAACTCGAACAATGTATTTGAATTTCCAAATGTTCGCTGAGTATTTCTTCTTCTGATTCCCATTGCACAGCATTGTACAATGACGAGGTAAAGTCCAAATGAAATCTATTTCTTGTTTTGCTCTCTCTCCCTCTCTCTGGCTTTTCTTCTCTAAACTTGAAAGGGTGCAGTGACATTTGAGGCCTCTACAGCAATGCAGGTTTCGATTCCCAGCCAAGGAGGGGTGTCACCAGAACCTATTTACTGGGGCACGTGCCCCAGTAACAATTTGTTGTGTCCCAGTAAATGATCACAAAAAATAACTTGTTTTTAAAAATGTATCAAAAATGGCATGTGTGAGGATGTGGGCACTGGGGGCCTGTGCCCCAGTAGTGCTGAAAGTCTAGCAATGTCCCTGTCCTTAAGCAAGGAATACCATCTGAACTTCTTCAGTAAAAGGCCAGCTGTGTGACCGGACAGTGCAAACAGCAACTCTGTCAAAGCATCAGATAAATGGTTAAATGTAAATATATGGTCTTTGTTTGGGTCGACAGACTGTTCCTGTATCCATCCCCCCTTCTCTCTCTCTCTGTTGTCTGAGGTCTAGGATTTTACAGCTAACATGAATAAATAAATAAATACATAAACTAAAAACATGATAAAAACATGTGCTTCTGACTGGGCAGAACACTGTAGTGAAGGGGTAGTCCAGGGGGTGAAATAGTAGGGATGCATTATCTAAGAAAGGCAAAACCCCATTACCGAAATGAATATTACTTTGTTCCTTCCCCTGCTTGGTTTTTTTAAGATAAAGACTGAACAAATAAATAAATAAACCACAAAAATAATGTGGCCCGGCTGCTCATGTCATTTCTCTATTACTTTGGCCACTGAACTGAGACCAGCTCCTTATTTCTTGCTCTGAGAAGCAGCTCTCTATTTCTGTGATACAAAATAAAGGAGTGAACAGCCCTGCCTCAGCCCCACACCAGAGGAGTGAATCAAAAGTGCTTTTTTATTTCTTTTTCGCCTACTTTCTCATTCCCTCAACGCACACACATACACACTCAGACACACAAGCACGCACGTGTGTGCACCAAATACATATATGAGCACACACACACAGAAATACACACACACATACACACTCACACACACACACATGCACACTCGCACACACGAGCATGCACAAACACACACACATATTTGAGCACACACACTCCCAGGCCGTGTCAGTCAGCAGTCCCGCGCTCTCAGTGCCTCGCTCTGACAGAGAGTGGCAGGTGCCTTGCCCTTCTCGTCGTATCGCATTAATCAGCGCCAATTTTCCGTGCTCCGCTGCAGGTCTATCCGCACTGTAAATCTACCGCTAAAAGCGCTGTCTGCCTTTGATAAACAGAGCGACGGCGCCCGCCAATGGTCCCACGGCAACCTGGCGGCAGGAAAGATCCATCCCACCGCGGGCGCGCCGGACGTCAGACGCCCTTATTTGGATGGGTTTTGGCAGCCATCCATGAGGAAACACTTTTCGGATGGAATGGAAAAATAGATTTGGAGAGTGAAAGAGAAAATGAGAGAATTAGAGAGAGAGACAGAGAAAGAGAGAGAAAGAGAATCGCTACCTTTTTGACACTTAGTGCCTATTATCGGGAAGAAAAGTCTTAGACAGAAGCAGAAAATCAGGCAGAAGACGAGATTTAATGAAATAATAAGGAGAGCCTTAATGATGAAACGCTCTGCCACCTCACAGAGACGATCAGGATACACCTGCACGCTGCCATTACCAGCTTACATTCCTCTTGGAATTTTTACATTTCAAGACAATTTCCAATATGAATATATGACAATAAATATGCTTCCGAGAAGAAAATATCCCCCCCACCATCTTCATTTAACCCACCGCCTGGTAGAAGAGTGACCTCTTTTTTTAGCTTTGATCACTCATATATGTTTCGCTCTCAGACGTATAGCCAGTCAGCTGCATGCATAACATCGGCCGAGGATAGTGCTCCAATCAATGCACATTTGCTGTGAAGCTTCCACCCTTGTTTTAAGTGCATTGCCCTACTAATGTGAGGTTTTACTGCTACATTCACAGTCACTTACATTGTTGAGCATACAATGCTGGCAACCAGAGAGCGCTCATGGCTAAACTGATGTGCTTTCGCTGTGTGTGCAGCAGGATAATGGTGACAGTGTACCCTGAGGAATGAATATAGAGCCTACAGTCAATCACAAAAAATACAGGTGCACAGGGAACAGGCAGGTATTTAGGTGAAATTCCACTGTAATTCCACACGGCAGTTCCACCCAGAACTTTCTTTTGAAGGTAAGATAAACTTCATTGTCCCCAAGTAGAAATTTGTCTAGGAACCTGTCTTTGATTCGATGCTTAGAGAAGAGAGCTCAGGTGCTCAGCTTGTGTCTCGTGTGTGCCAAAGAATGATGAAAAATACCTCTGTTTATTTTTCACTGTTTATTTGTTTATGTGGCTTTATTCCACATTGCAGATGAATCTGGGGTGCTGTACAGGTAACTCAGAGATGAAAGCAAAAATGTGCATATGATTTTCCCTTTTTTACCATTGACTTTCTGTAACTTGACATGAAGGAAGAGTGAGGCACACAGAAGAGAAAGCTTTATGGTTGCTTGCCAATGGGTAATTGGAACAATTGGTACTCACCGTAATCAAGAAAAAATGAATTAAAATAGGTTGAGACTAATTATCAGTTTAAAGGTATGATTTAAGCCTCCTCTATTTTAAGCTTATGAGCCATAACTAATCTCTCTCGCTCTGTGTGTGTGTGTGTGTGTGTGTGGTGAGAGAGAGAGAGAGAGAGAGAGAGAGAGAGAGGAGAGAGAGATTAAAACCAATCAAAAGTAATGACAATTTCTTCCTAACTCAAGGTGGAGAGGATAAGAGTTCAGGTCTGCGGATTGTGTCTCGTGTGTGTTGAGGAATTGTGCACCCTCAGTGTCTCGTCTTCCATACCAGGCTCCTACCTGCTGCATTAATTCAGGCCAGAACAGTAACACAACCAGAAAGAAAGCATCACTTTTTGCACACAGGGGCAGGATGTCAGTGCCAGTGTTCTTGAGGGATCTGATGCTGTTGCTCGGCGACAGTGGCGATTATCTCAGCCTCCTTAATCTGTTCCATTGGATTCATCACCATTTCTGTGCAAGCCATTCGGGGGCGGGGGATCTCCAATGGAAACAAAATCATGATCGATTCTGCATGTGATGGTGATAAGCCCCTCCCCTGCAAGCATGGGTGTTCCAGTAGGGGTTTGTGTGTTGTTACAGCAGCGCTGGCTGAAGGTTGTGAATCAGATAAAACTTGTTTTTACCCCCAGCAACTACAATAACTGCCCCCAGAGCCGAAATGAAAATACTTTCATAAGGCTTGTGTTGGGGGAGGGAGGGGGAGGGCAAAACAAACACTTGTCCACATCCCATGGTTCCATTTGTGAATTGAATCGTGTCTCACGCACCCGGGCAACAAACAGTCAATCTCAGTCTTGTCAAACACGCACACTGAAGAAAAGCAGAGCTGATCCAACACCCCATAACCCCCTCACCCCAGCCCTGCGCTCCCAGTGGACCCACCAAGCCATCACGTGACACACAGTGACTGCTTGGCACACAAAAGCTGCCCTGTTCCTTTAAAAGAAAGAAACACCTTTAGTGTCTTTCTAAGGTATGTGTAACTCATAGGTAACACTCACAGGTAGTGAAATTTTCAGATTCACAGCTGGTGTTCATTTGGTTTCCACAGCGCTTGTCTCTTGGTGTGAAAAGGGAGCCTATATGTTGTGTTTTATCCGAGGAGCTAACGCGCCCACAGGGGTGTGTGCTACCTTGGATTATTCTGGGTCCAAAGCCTTGTCAGCCATAGTTACTGTAGCGATGATGAAAACCAGAAGAAGAGGAAAAAAAAAACACAGAGCTAAAAATATTTCACAGATTTGAACAAACTTAAATATACTTATGCCAACTGTAACCAACCAGCCCTAGGTCTAATTACCACTGTGCATTAATTAACTTATGCTTATTAGTTACATGGTTATATGATAGTTACAGCAAAATATCTACATTCATATGTTTTCCCCACTGTCATTTACATATTGATCATACTTTGGCTTTTTTTCTTAATATACATGAGTGAGGTCATTCAGATACATTTAAATTCAGTTCAGTTCACTTTTATTTGTATTGTGTTTTTACAATAACAGGGTGCCACAGAGCAGCTTTATAATTGATCTAAATTGATTTCAGTGAATTACATTACATTACAGGCATTAGGCTTATGCTGCTATCCACAGCGATTTAGAATGCAAAGACGAGCGCAAAGACAGGGGTCAAAGTGCAAATACTCCTGAGGGGGAGACCAGATTCAGCTGGGGATCCAATATTATGTTTTATAGATGGGTCAAAGCGAGATTGTGAGGTTTGGCTGGATGACCTATTCACAGCATTAACATTTTCCTCATGTATCTATCATTATGGAATTATGTGACTTTATCCTTTCTTTATGGACCAGAATTGCAGGCTAGTCATTAATAATGTTTTTTTATTCCGCCATGTGCGAGCTGTTAACACATGCATGGAAAGATGTGACATGCTTTGGTAACAAGGCGACAGGGAATTCTGTAAATGGCTAATGAAAGCTATTCCTTCCTCTGCAGAAATGTCCTAGTTCTGAAGTGTGTAAAAATGTATAAAGCGTAAAAAAGAGAGACCTCGTTTTTATTCAGGAGGCAACTGTCTTTATGTCTGTTTTTATAATAATAATAATAATAGTAATAATAACAAGTTACAGCAGTAGCCGTATTAGCATCATTTATGAATATTTAATGAGTAAAGACTGTTGGGTTATGCATATATTTATTAGTACATTAAATATTCATGAGGAAAGCAAAGTGACATGTTTTGTTGGGGTGGGCATACAGGTAGGAGAGCCTTGTTCTGACAGGAACCCATAGCTTGTTGGAGTGTGGCACATACGTGTGACTGAAAGCCACCCTAAACTCTGACTGTGATTACAGATTGAGCCGAGTATCATCTCAAATTTCAGGATACCCAAGTAATCTTTTGGTGGGCCTGATTGTGACTAACACAAGTCTCACTTCGAGCTCATCTTCTTCTTCTCTTTGTCCTCTTTGTCTCCAGCCACTTCTTCTTCTTCTTCTTCTTCTCCTTTGACAAACAGTTTGTAAAGCCTTTTGCACACATCAGTAAATTGAAACCTGGATTACCCTCAATTAAGTATTCTTCACATCATCAAAAATCCCAAAATGATCATGCTTGGTGTGGGGGTGGTGGGTGGTGGGGGGAGGGTCGACCCTTTAGGAGAGACATTCTCGGGGAGTAATGCCCTTATCTGTTTCTTACAGAGAGAATGAAGACACAGATGCAAACCCTCGCTACACAGTGCTCTTGTAACAGCGTATTACCCCCTCAAGAAAGCATGCGAGCACTAACAGCCCGGCAACTGGGATAGGGGCCAGGAGTGTGAAACCCCCTCTCTCTCTCTCTCTTTCTCTCTCTCTCTCTCTCTCTGATTGCCTGGAGGTTGGGGAAGGTGGGGGGACTGTCTCTTTGGAAATACTTAAAGGTCACCCACACTTTAAAAAAAAAAAAAAAGAGTTTTTTTAATATCTTTGAGGAACGCCAGTCAGGGACACAAGTCCGAACAGTACCGGAAGAGGCCGGTTTAATCTCGCCTTTCATGTTGCGACTCTGAAGTGACCAGGGGTACATCAGAAGCTGGATTCTGAGCTGTGGGGTTAAGGTCCTTCGTTCAGGCCATGGTCAGTCACAGCACACCTGGCCTAACGCTCTTTCCGAAATGCATCAGAGGATCAAATCACAGTTGCATTCTTTCTGTCAACTGAAATCGATTAGCACATTTCGCCCTCAACATCACCCCCACCACCCGCCCCCATCCCCCGCCCCAAGCCATGGGGTTTAATCTAAACTGCCATTTCATTTTAAAGGAAAAAAAAGAAATATCTTGAATCTTTGCAGCTCAATCAGTTCACATATATTCATTTGGCAGCTAGATGCTCTAAAGCCAGTATGGTAAGCAGCATCCAAGCGCTAATAGGTGCAATCTAGCACAGCATCACTTGAGGTGGCTGGCTGACTCCACCTGAATTTTCAGGGTGGGTGACGTCTGCAGTCTTGGCCTCCTTGAATTAAAAACAGAAACATCAAATCTGAAGGCGGCATGGCACTGGTGTTTGAAATGTAGTTTTTACTTTTAGCTTCCCTCTGTTTAATTGAACGCTCCCTGCGTTACGCAGCCGCCTGTGACAGATGCAGTTTTATTAGCCGTGCGTGGGCTCGCTCCAGTTAACTCTTGATGCTGTCAAACACATCATTGTCCACGGGGTGGTCATTCACCATCGTTTTACAAAGCAACATTTCTCTGGTTATTCAGCATGAAGTCTTGCTTTGTCTGCAATTATTTGCCTATTAATTTTTAACATTGCTCCCCCACCCCCAGCCCCCAGCCCCCATGCTCAATAAATAGAAAACCGCGTATAATGAAAAGAGCGGGTATCTTTGTCAAATAATTGTTTATAAATCATTCAAAACATGTGTATGGATTATGCATGCTTTGTGTTCCTGTTGCT
Organism: Albula goreensis; assembly: GCA_022829145.1. Classification (NCBI taxonomy): domain Eukaryota; kingdom Metazoa; phylum Chordata; class Actinopteri; order Albuliformes; family Albulidae; genus Albula; species Albula goreensis. Next base: position 5,290,156 of record CM040759.1, on the reverse strand, counting down.
TTTGAAGAGCTACAGAATTCTAAATAACATTCCCTCAGCCCCAAGGGCCATCTATTAATCAATAAGAAGAAAGAAGACCATTTCCACTCTGACAAAAAAAGATGAAAAAGAGGTTACCGGGTGGTTTGCATTGATATTGCACCGGGTTTTTGTGCAAAGACACACCCTCCAAATTTCTGTGCACACCATGAGCATAACCAGTGTCTGCCTATGATAGCCACTCTCTATTTATGCTTCATTTAACAAGGTTAGGTCAACTGAGAACTGATACAATTCTCTTTTGTGGTGAAGACCTGCGGAATCAGTGTTGGTTGGATGTGTTAGGAGTAACATCACTAAAGAGATGAAGGGGTTGTTTAGGTGGCCAGATGTAGGCAGCCACTTGTTATGGGAATTTGACCAGGATGAAGGGGTGAACTTCCCTCCGCTCACTCCTTCAAAAAGCACCATGTGATCTTTAATGGCCACTGACGGTAGAGTCAGGACCTTGGTTTCAAGTCCCAACTGAGTGATCGCATCTTCTATGTCACAGCGCCCCGGTCACTGTGCTGGCGTATTGGAGTTCCATTTTGGATTTCTCATTTCGGTGCACTTTTTTGTTCTTCCAACTGTATAGGAATTATATGATGGCTTTCCATGTTGTTGAGAACGTGACATATGGGCCATGTTGAATATGTTGAATATGGGCAGAAGAAAAGGGGGGCATGTTTAGACAATCAGTCATAATACATAGATAAAGCATTACCTCTTGCCACTGGCAGACTGTCTGCTCCAGCTGCGCATAAAGTGTGCTCCTCCGACTGCAATGACTGCGCAGCAGAGGAAGGACACAGCCAAGCTGAGCCTTCAGTAGAGAATGCATAATTTTGTGCCACATAATGAAAACGGAAAGTTGCAATGACGAGAGAAAAAAACGGAAAGATCTTTCCATTTTTTTTACAAGAAAAAAAAAGATCAATAAAATCAGGCCAGGGGAAGATGAGAGTGGACAAATATTTAGTGTTCACATGCAGAACTTCTGCACATCTTCCCTGTTTACTCTACACACGACACTTGCCCTTTGCTGAGGAAGGAGAAGGAGATTAGGTGAGATTAACTATGGCTATTTCTGGACTGAAAAAGGTCTTTGTGACCGAAACTGAGAACTGTCACATTGGCACCATGATCATGTTTTTATGTTTTTCTTCAAATTTGAACCATACATCGTGCCTGTTTATTTGCTACACCATCATTTAACAGCCATAAGTTTTTTAAGATAATTCAAGATAATTCTCTCTCTCTCTCTCTCTCTCTCTCTCTCTCTCTCTTTCTCTCTCTCTCTCTATATATACATATATATATAGGCTGCATGGCATATAACGTTGAAAGAGTGTAAATTTGTTGTTTGTTGTTCTGTATAAGAAGTTGCATTACTCCAATTTGAGTAATGCACATGCAAGATACCAAGTGTATTGAAACAAATATTAATACAACACAGCATGATAAAATACTTGTTGAGTTAATACTGTAGTTATAACTGTTTTATAACTGTTTATACTCATCTATAAGCATTTAATTTGGCAAAGTTTTATAAAATGGCAACAATATGGGCTTAAACTGGGTTTGCATGAACTTCCTATGATTTTAATCAAATCTATAACTGAGAAAATGGGCACATTTACAAATGAGTCGACACTTCATGGCATCGAACCTGCACAGCCTCTGCAGACAACATCCTTGTAGAGTACATGTTTCAGTACGAGGTTTCTCCAGACCTAGACATGTCTCATGGACCGACCTGACTCGCAGGGTGTAATTTAAAGGCCTGTAATCAAATGCGGCTGATCTCTTTCTCACTGGTTGTATTTACCAAGGGGGGTGGGGCGGTGGGGGGACAGGGGGAGGGGGAGGGGGATGGGGATGGGGAAGGTGAAACATGGGAGAAGGACACAGCAGTAGGGAGATACATTCACACTGTGTTTGCAGAACATGCTGTTCAAAGATACCTTTCTTTGTACCACATGACCTCCTTTTCTAATTGGAGCTCCTTTCGCCTTGTTCCATCATGGGTTGGTGTTTTTGGGGTTGGTGGGGGCGTGTTCAGCTCAAAGACGACAGCTAGCTGGCATTTGAAGTTCTTGTTAAAAGCGACACAGACGGGTACCCCCCCCCCCACCCCAGCGGAGAAAAAAAAGGGGGCCGGGTGCTGCGAAAGCGGAGCCATCTCCACCGTTTGCTTTTAATTACACGCCGCGGTTCGTCCGCGTACAAAATGAAATTAACAAGTGCGGCGAAATGTCACATCAGCCAGCCGTCTGGGTTAATGAGTCTTTTTTTGGCGCCGTGACTCAGACCCACGCTGACACCGGGACAATGAGCGGCGCTCTTCAGCACTGACATTTCTCTCTCACAATTCATAATCTGAGCGTGTGCACATCCATTCAGTGCCATCCCGACACCCCGCCATCCGCCATTAACCTCCAGCAATCTGCTCCTGAAGCCACCGACCACGGCCCTCCCACCACCCTCCAACGTCTCAACAACGCCGCCGCATCCCTCTCCCTCCATTAACCTTCTGCGATCGGCTCCGAAAACTACCACCCATTAGCCCTTCTCTCATGCAGCTTCCAGCCGCTGGGTGCTACGTTCAGTCGAATGCAGGTGGGTGGAGTCCTGGAGCAGTCATGAAGATCTGCAGCAGATGAGCAGAGAGGGGACCTCCAGGCCCCAGCGCGCTGCTGGAGCTCTGTTAAGCAGGGGATTATCCCAGGAGCTACTGAATAAGACTATTATTATTGCTATTACTTCTATGTATTTTCTTGGCAGGAACATTTACTCAGGGTGACTTACATTTCCCACTTTCCTTTTTCTGATTGTGTAATGTACTATGCATTCAGACAGCTGGATCTTCACTCTATCTATGCAGGTTAAGTCCCTCAGTGGGTAGTAACAGGGAATAAACAGTATAATTACTGGTAATAGAATTGTTGTGTTATTATTTGTAAACACTATGCCTATATTTTGACAGTACAATGCTAATTGACGTGCTAATAAAGCTACGATTGAATTGGATGGAATTGTACTGTCAAAATAGCCATTGAGTGGGTTGTAAGCTCATTAAGTTTCTGAAGCACTACTGCTATAGCATACTGATACAAGCCTTAGTCTAGCGGGTCACAACACTTGGCTCAGCATGCCACAAATAGCCTATTAAATGGTAATAAAATGGTAATAAATAGTAATAAAGCCCCTTTATCATCCACTCAATGGAAAAAAACAAATAAATAAATAAATTACTCAATAGCCTCTGGTGCAGTGTCTTTTTTTTGCATTCACAAGACAATAAAGGGGTTTTACTGCTCTGCAAATCGGGCTGCGTACTTATACAAATTCCGATGTCAGTTAACGGCAGAGGGCTGTGTTGGTGCGGAGTATGGCTGGGACCAGATCAAATGTACTTTACAAATGTACTCTTTAAAACACATTTCAAACCATAAGGTGATCTTACCGTTTCTAAAACAGCATGGCATGCACCCTTTAAGTGGGTAAAATCTGCTTTGTTCACATTGTATAAGCACATAAAGAAACCGAGTGTGTCTGAGTGAATCCAGCTCCAAGACCTCAAGATATTTATCTACCTCCAACATCCCTCTTCCCTTCTTTCTCCGAGAGAGAGAGGCGGTTTCTGATGGGTCACTGGGATAAGAAAGGGGCTCTGTTTCCTTGTGTTGACACGATCTGCCATCGTGATGGAGCTGAACGTTTGAGGGCCCCGTATGAACGTTACCCTTCCTGCTGCTACTCTTATCGATCAGCTTTGACAGACTGACACTGTGTGTGAATCCTGGACTGGGCATTAGCATACACTAGATAGGACATCGGGTCTGTAGTTTTCTTTGTTGTGATCAGAGGTGGAGTACCTTCTCTTCTCTGCTCTCCAGACTTCCCTTTCCCAGCCCTCATACACTGTCTCCTCATTTCCTTCTCAAAGAGAGTGGAGGGGCATCTTCAGCAGAAGCAGAGAAACGCTCCTTTCATTCCCTTCAAAAAAAAAAAAACTATTTACATCTAAAAAAAGAGCAGGGAGTCATGGTGATTGAAGAGTGAGGTTTTAGTGTCTTGTCATGTGACTTGCTGATCTGAGCAAAGCCTTCTGATTGGTTCAGACAAGCCATTGTGATTGACAGCATTAAGCTCAGATATCAGGAAGAAAGAATTGTTTTGTAAAAACTTAAGATAACTTAAGCAGCAAGTGGTATTGGTTTCGCACTCAAAAGACAATCTTGCATGGAGAAGATGTACCTTTGTTCGCCTACAGCCTCAGGAGTATCTAGCTTCAACATTCAAATTCACAAGTTTGCCTGAAAATAAATAAATTTTCCTGTTATCAGTGTAGAATTTAATATTAACTAATTTTTCACCTAATCCTCATTGTTCTGCTGACAGAGCTCCATCTTTTGGAGGTGACTTCATTAATCCCTTTTATGAATTTCATTTTTTAAATTAGATTAGGCTTCAGCCTCACAATCCTATCTCTGCAAATCCCTGTTCCCTGTGTCTTCCCTGTTTCTTTTCTTTTTTTTTTTTAAATTCAGCAACAGTAATGTGACAAACGGCAGTGGCTTATGTGAGGAGCCCTATTGGGGTTGGGAGGGCTGAGATCGACGATGCCTGTGGTGTGTCAGGCAGTCATGGTAAGGCAGGTTAACAGTGCCTTTCCAGAAGCATCTCAAAATGATTCACCTGGCAGGTAAACAGGGTGCACGCTTGACAAAAAGAGCTCAACTTGTGTCCGCTCACTGCAGGCGTTGCAAACTGCGATCTGGAAATTAGACCATGGGGGACCAGACTCATGACTGCTGTAGTTTGACCAGCGCTGGGAGAGTCCCAAGTACCTCGATTACCTTGTGTTTCAAAGAAATTATGGTAATTATTATTCTCAGATAATAACAGCTGCATTAACAAAAAAAAAAACAACAAAAATGGAAATTCTGTTGTCATTTTGAAATGCTCCAGAGCAAGCGCTGATGGCTTACAATGAAGACTCGGCCATGCTGATGATATTCCACTGCGTGCCGGCCTTGTTTCATTCTATCAGGCTATAAGACCGAGCGAGGGTGTTTCAGGTGGTGGAAAAGGGTGTGGGGGGGGGTGCAATATGGCGGTAAAATTTAGGCAAATGTGGCGAGAGTGGGGGGGCTGATCGCTCTTGTTGCGGCTCTCCCGGCCACCCCCACTCCCTCCCCCCTCTCCGTGTAGCTCTTTATTCCGCATGTCAGCCCCCTGCTTAACGCTCTCCTGATTGATGGCGAGGGAGCAGATGCTATCATTACCAAGCGATTACCGGGAGCCGCCGCGTTGGTGATGCGGTGAGTGATGCATGGCACTCGCACCTTCGCTCCCTTTGATGGACGGGTGGGGGATCTGATGCTGCTGTTTTTTGTCGGGGGGTGGCCCTAAGTTCAGTGTTTTTGTTTTCTTATTTTGCTTTGGGTTGGCCAAGTAAGGTCATTTTTTTCTTTGTTTCTTTGCCGTCCTGTACAGAGACAGGAACAGGGTGTTTACTCACAATTACAGGAACAGCTTTGCTTCCACACACTGTGAGAAAAAAAGGAGTGGAGTGACAGGAAGGCAACGGCAGCAATGACAGTAATCTGAGCAGAGCTGTTAGCAAAGGGGAGAAACCGCCCAGCTGGCTCAAAAACTTACTGAACTTTTTTTTTTTTTTTAACAGGTTTTTAATTGTGTGGAAAGCTATGAAACTTTGTCCTAATGATTATATCAGGTCTTAAATACATCCACATCTGTCGTCTGGACCCATGTACAATATAGCAGGAAAGTGGTAGGTTTTTTTGTTTTTTTTTTTGGTGGGGGAGAAGGGAGTGAGATGAATAATGTTTTGACCTTGCCACATCCTTACTAAGCATATTACAATGTTGGGAAAACATTGCCATAGTGTTTTGGACCAGCTTTGGCAGTGGTGCGGTTCAGACGAGGCCAGTGGCCCATTGGCAGTCCTATTGTGGGGTGGGGTTGGGCCTCTCTCACCCTGCTCCAGGGCCCTAACAGTGAGAGACAGGAGTTTCCTGCCAGAGCAGCGCTTCCCTTCCCCATCCGCTGTGCTCCGACGCCCCTTATTTAAGGTGCTCTTTATTTAGTGATATAAACGAGAGCCTCTCTGATGGGTGGGAAGTCCTGGCCCCCCCCTCCCCCCACCCCCACCCCCACCTCCACCTCCATCCCACCGTGCCATGTCACTTTCTCCTGGGTTCCTCATTCGAGCCGATCAAGGGCATCCAGGACATGGGTGGCATTTATTTATGGGCCAGTGTTGGGGTGGGGGGACGGGGGGGGAAGGGGGGGCATGGGGCACGGCGCGCTCTGTGATTGGCAGGTTCAATAAAGCAGGAAAACAGCCTGGAACACAACAGGAGAGGAACACTCACAAAAAAAGGCTAGAAAGAGATAATCAAACAAACAAACAAACAAGGCGATCCAGATCACTGTCTGGCACTTAAAGAACTGGCTTGGGCGTCCATTTCGGCCCTGACCGCTTAAAGATTGATGCTGTCGTAATTGTCGCCTCCCCTCACACTCGAGTTTATTTTAGGAATGTTTCGAGTCTGAGGCTAATTCGCTGTCGAGATGGAGCTTTCAAAGGTCACCGCTAAATTGGGAGGAGAGGAAGGATTGGTGAGGCTCTCGGTTTCGCATCACAAGAGTGACTTTAATGTCCTCCCGGACGGGAACCAGAGGAGCAGGGAGGAGATGGGAAGAGGTGGTAAACTATTCTAAAAGTCAGCTTTTTTCATTCCTGTACCTCTCTGGTGAGGTTTTCTTTATCTCTCTCTCTCAATCTGTCTCTCTCTTTCAATGGTGAGTTCTCTGTTGCCTTTTAAAACTATGTAGCTTCTTCTGTTGTTGTATGTGTTTTTCTGTTCTTTAGGTAGAGGAGAGGAAATATGTGACTGCATATTGTTTAAAGCAGTAACCATGGCAGAGTTAAATAAAGATCATTTTAAATTCAAATTCTCTCTCTCTCTCTCTCTCTCTCTGTCACAGACATTCTCTCTCTCTCACCCTCTCTCTCTCTCTCTCACAGACATTGTCTCTATGTAACTTCTTCTTTTGTTGTATGTGTTTTTCTGTTCTTTAGGTAGAGGAGAGTAAATATGTGACTGCATATTGTTTAAAGCAGTAACCATGGCAGAGTTAAATAAACTTCATTTTAAATTCAAATTCTCTCTCTCTCTCTCTCTCTCTCTCTCTCTCTCTCTCTCTCTCTCTCTCTCCCTGTCACAGCATTCTCTCTCTCTCAAAGGTCTCTCTCTCTCTCTCTCTCTCTCTCTCTCTCTCTCTCTCTCCCCCTCTCTCTCTCTCTCTCTCTCTCTCTCTCCTGGCTCCCTAAAGGGTGAGTTTTGTGATGTAACATATGTGCCATTAATCTTGCTCACAGAGGTAATGGTATCTTGTTTTACTAACCGCAGAATGAAAAAGTAATGACTCCTCCTCCCATGGTAAAACACATTTGTTGTCGATTTGGCCTTGGCAACTGTCTCCACGGGTTACAGCGGAACCTCTGCTGAGAACACTGGTGTACGGAGCTTTCTTAAAGGAAGTCAGGTGATGTATTCATCTTATTAACATTTAGTATCTCTCCCTCACCCCTGTCTCCCTCCCTCTCTCTCCTATATCTCCTTTTATTTCTTACATGATTGTTCCCTTCTTCTGTCTCTTCGCCTCCTTCTCAATCTCTCCACATGTCTCTCTCTCTCTCTCTCTCTCTCTCTCTGTCTAATTTCAAATCAAATTAACTTACTGGAATGAGAGTAAATAGGGTTATGTCAAGCAGGCTTAAATCACAAAATGAAGACACTCATAAGAGCAAATATTAATCATACTTTTAAAAAAATCCTAAAATATTTACCACTCTGCTATGCAAATTTGTCAAAGAGTGATGGTGAAGATGTGGAATATATGAAAGGCAGTCACTTGGGGGTCTAACAGACTGTAACGTGCTGTGTCACAGTCTGTAACAGACTGTAACAGACTGTAAGGTGCTGTGTCACAGACTGTAACAGACTGTAACGTGCTGTGTCACAGACTGTGACAGACTGTAACGTGCTGTGTCACAGACCGTAACAGACTGTAACGTGCTGTGTCACAGACCGTAACAGACTGTAATGTGCTGTGTCACAGACCGTAACAGACTGTAACGTGCTGTGTCACAGACCGTAACAGACTGTAATGTGCTGCGTCACAGACCGTAACAGACTGTAACGTGCTGTGTCACAGACCGTAACAGACTGTAACGTGCTGTGTCACAGACTGTAACAGACTGTAACGTGCTGTGTCACAGACCGTAACAGACTGTAACGTCCTGTGTCACAGACCGTAACAGACTGTAACGTGCTGTGTCACAGACCGTAACAGACTGTAACGTGCTGTGTCACAGACCGTAACAGACTGTAACGTGCTGTGTCACAGTCTGTAACAGACTGTAACGTGCTGTGTCACAGACCGTAACAGACTGTAATGTGCTGTGTCACAGACCGTAACAGACTGTAACGTGCTGTGTCACAGACTGTAACAGACTGTAACGTGCTGTGTCACAGACTGTAACAGACTGTAACGTGCTGTGTCACAGACTGTAACAGACTGTAACGTGCTGTGTCACAGACTGTAACAGACTGTAACGTGCTGTGTCACAGACTGTAACAGACTGTAACGTGCTGTGTCACAGACTGTAACAGACTGTAACACAGACTGTAACAGACTGTTACGTGCTGTGTCATATTTCTCCCCATTGCCTGGGCCTGTTGGAAATCAATGGGTTTTGGAGGGGAATGAGTTTCTGAAGGATCAGAATGATGAAACACTCACTCATGCACCGATGCCATGTCTTTTCTGACACTGGCTGAGCCATTCCCCTGTGCCTTTACTCCCTGGCTCACACACTTACCATTGTTCTATTGTGAATAGTTTTCAGCATCTTTACTAGACAGTCACATTCTTTCTTTGTGACATTTTAGCTCACGGGTGTTTTTTTTTCTTCTTTTTTTTGTGAGTGCAAGAGGGATAGAGTTTTTTGACAAAGGTGCAGATAATGATCTATGAATATGATAGTTATGAAACGCCCACTCCTTTAGTATTTGAGCATTTAATTAAACATATTTGTAGCCAGATCTACCAACACACATTTTCTGAATCTGCTCAGTTCAAAAGGGGTTTCTGCACTGGCTGCTGGCTGATCACTTTCACTGATTGTTTTTTTTTCCATCTCAGAATTGGGGGACATTTTCTTCAAATTCTTTTAAAAGATGATTCATAAATGATATTTTCTTTGTGCAGTGTATGTTTGTATTTATTTCAGTAAAACTGACTGTCTTTCCCTCTCTCTCTCTCTCTCTCTCTCTCTCTCTCTCTCTCTTACACACGTAGGCAACAAATTCAATATTCCCTGGGCAGAATAATAAATAATGCATTGACAGACGCATATTTGCTGGCTGTTAAGATTAGTCACCTGACATATACGGTGTATAAAAGTTAGCAGAACTTTGTGTCCTTCACCCAGTAAAATCTGTCATCCAGTGGATGAAAGTTGACAATATTTGGAAACGTTGTTCAGCGTTCTTTTTTCCGTCTTCTCCTTTATTCGAAGAGGAGGGTGTCCCATGTTCGCCGAATCTGGTTCTGTGCCTTTCATTTCTTCCTGCTCTGATTCCCCTCAGTCTCGTTCTCTCCCTTCATGTAGAGAGGAACGATAGAAAACAGACGTGCCTCTTTCTGCATGCACTAATGTTTCCCATTCGGTTGCTCTTTTTTCGTTTTGTTTGCTTGTATTCCGACTTATCTCTCCTTGGTTCTTAGAGGCAATTGGATGAGTCAAAAGTCTCTCTCTCCTTCTCTCTCTCTCTCTCTCTCTCTCTCTTTCCCACCCAGAGCTTTGTTTTGGGGAATGTCACCTTCTCCACGCGACACAGGGGCGTATAAAGGCAGCATCTGTCTCCAGCACCTGCCTGCCCCTCTTCCCCTCTGCGCCAAAGGACCACACGCGGAAGTGTACACAGGGCATGGGGGACTCTGGGAAAGATAACGAACAGAAGAGAGACAGAGCAAAACAGATTGCAGGAAACGACTTGCAAATTGCAACAACAAATCTAAAAAAAAAAAAAATGGTTTTTGTAAAAAATATATTTTTAAATAATGTCTGAGAATGGCTTCTGGAGAGACAGTTTATGCTTAGAGTGGCTGGGAATGGGGTGAGGGTGTTGCTTTGGGGGAGCAGCAGGGGGTACTTATTTATTTACCTATTTATTTTCCCCTCTTTTTAATTGAATTTCTGTGGTGGACAGAGGCCCGCCGTAAATCTGGGACCTCTCTTTATTGGAGGGTGGGTGGAGGGGGGGTGCGATTGTCAGCACGTGGAAAAAGAGGGGGAGATTTATGAGAGTGCAGAAATAAGCCGGGCCTGCGTGAGCCTAGCTGCCGGGCCATCTTTCCATTACCTTGGAGGGCTCACAAACGCTATATTTCAGCCGCGGGTCCCGGGACGCCTCGGCCCATAAATGACTCAGATGCAGTAACAATGCACTCGCGCGCCTTTTGCTGCGCTCTTCACTGAGATGGCCAACTGTGCAGGTTCCTAAGATGCAGCCTGTGCTGTGCTGTGCTGTGCTGTGCTGTGCTCCTCTGTTCTGCACAGCTCCTGTGCTTTTGTGAATTGCTCTTACAAGTGAGATTTTGTGTAACACTCAGCGAACAATGGTCCATGGAGCTTACAGAGCCTCGCTGTATTTCTTGTGGTCACACACACACACACACACACACACACACACACACACACACACACACACACACACACGATTCCAGCATCTAATACAAAAATTCTCATCAAAAAAGTATGTACATGTAGTTTATTTTTTTCAGTCACACTTAAAAATACATACACCTTTTTCAGTGGAAGTCAAAGCGGCATACTGAAAGGTTCTGTTGTGCAGTCGAGTCGCTCAGGTTTAGTTGCCTGGGAGTAATTATATATACAAACAAAAGAGGTAAGATTTTGATAAAATCACAATGACTCTGAGCAAAAGCATTGGGACCTGATCCATCCCCTGCTGGGTTCCAGCTGTATCCTCAGGACAATGTGCCATTCCATCCTAGGGTTTCTTTATTTTGTATTTCCATTCACTTTTTCTGGTATTTAACCAATTTTTATACCTTATGTTCTTCTGTCCTCCATGTATGGAATCATATTTGTACGCTTGTCTCATCACTGCGCGGCCTCCGTCTCTGCGGGAGACGGGAGACGGCAGGCTAGCATGCGCTTGTTGCTGAGAAGCTAGCTGCCACAGCCACTGTCTTTTCACCAAGCATGTAATGGTAGTCAAGGTCTGACATCTCCCATTTATCCTGGAACAGTCCCCTATTTAAGCCCCTTTTCAACTGTCCCAAAGCTTCTCCTAGAAAAGGAAAAATGGTTCATATTTGTTCTGAACTTGATGGCTTAACTGTTCCACAGCTTGAAGGAAAAATATCTGAGTACTTTGTTTTGCTTTACTCAATCCCACCACCCACTTAACAATATCAACACTCAGCACACATATATGGCTTTCTGTATAGCTAAATATTAATTTTTATCAGTGCCCCATAACAAACTTTATTACATATGGCCACCCTTTGTAATAAGACACAAGTCTCCTGGACATCAAACCATATCCCTCTCCAGCTGTTCCACATGACAGGAGCTGATTGGGAAGAATACGATTTAGCTATGCTATGCTAACGAACAAGGCTCCCAGCCAAAGGGAGCCAATAGCACTTTTACCATGTTCTTCAGTTGTGATGTCACATTTTTACAGTAAAAAGGTCAGGTGTTTTAATCAGGTCTCTGAGTTATTCTGTACACAGCCGCAGTGGTGGAGGGATCCGTTTCGCAAGCAGCTGATTCGAGGGAGACCACAGGGGGGCTTTTCGACCTGGGGGGGGCTCTGAAGGGTGATGCAGACACTCAGACCTGCTAATCTTAGGCAGAGTAGGACCCGACCACGATTGCACCCAACGCTGAGGTGTTGACAGCCGAAGGTATATGCATAACTCACTGGACTGGATCGCTGCACTAAAAACCATTATCATTTATGATGTTTCATTTAATGACGTGAACGACTCTCAGTATCATTTCTGCATCATTTATCATCATAGAGTGTGACACCTCCTGTCTCTCCTGAAGTTACCATCTCGTCCATTCGAAGTATTGAAACCCTTAGGCTACTGGGTGTGTCATTCTGTGAAAGCGCACTGTGTGTGTGTGCAATGACTGGAGCCTACGTATACAACTGGACATTCCCAGACCTGGAGAGGAAGAACAAACCCGATGTTTTGTACCTTTTTAAAAAGAAAGAAAAAGAGCAGGGGAATCTATGGAAGGTTCCGCATGGTTGACAGGTCGTGCATCTTCTGGCCATTTGAGGTGGGGGTCCTCTGCGGCTTTAAATTGGCGGCTACAATTTCAGATTAACCCCACCCCCCACACCTCCACCCCCCCACGGACACCCCCATCCTCCCCATCCTCCATTTTACGCCCTCCCTCTGTGTTATTCAATAAAACGGGCTTGACAAGCTGTGATTGAGAGCCACTCAGCTCTAGGGCAGGACCCTCAGAGAGGGGAGGGATAAAATACGAGCGCCATGGCAACCCGCTTGCCAATCCAAATTAAAAAAAGTTAGAGTGGCTCGCTTGTGTTTGCCCCCCCCCCCCCCCACTGCAATATTTCTGCCGCCCAGGGCCCCCGCCACTTCGGCCATGACAGGATCGGTAAATCTGGTGCCGTTTTTACAGCGCCAACCGTTACTCATCGGGAGAGCAGGCGAAAGGGGCCTGTTTCCATGATGTAAATACGGTGCAGTCCCACCCGACCCTGAGACCCCCCAGATTACGCTACACCCTTTTGTGCCAATGAATTAGAGCCCCCATGTATCACTAACTAGTGAAGAAAACTGGAGGGGGGGGGTCGGGGGATGTGTGCATGAGGGGGTGAAAGTAATCAGTTTAATTGAAACCCAGAAGGCCCTCTGTTTAACTGTTCCCAAAGTAAAAATATTAAATATGATTTTAATTGAAGTGAACTTGCATTTATCACTTCTATACTGCAGATGTTTACCTATTTGAAGAAGGTGCAGTTGGTAAAAAAAGAATGGATCGTCACTTTCGTCTTTCATTTCCATCATATGAGCAAACCTAAAGGTGTCAGGGAGGAGTACAGTGTCAGGCAAACTGATGAAATGCAGTCGTATGTAATGATTAAATTTGATATTTACTGCTTTCACACTTTTCCAGTCCTTGAGGTTTCTGCGATCAAAACACATGATGGTGCTACACGGCTTCAAAAACATTCACTTAACATCATTTACTTTGCGGCGGTTTCACAGCAGCTAATCTTTTAATTTGAAACATTCATACGCGCCCTGTGAGTCATCTACATCATGAATTGGCCACAATGATCAAATAAAAGTTAAGTATTGCTCTGTGTAATATTAAAAAATCCCCTAATACATTAAGTGCTATTCATGAAATATGATTTGTATGTTCTTCTAGGCTCATAGAATCCATTTGCATAATGTCACATCTGGTCTGGTTCCTTGTCCAATCACCGCCAGAGAGAATGGAAAGGGGAGGAGCAAACAGGAGCGTAATGGGGAATGGTGTGCACACACTGTCATGGCTTTGACCTGCCACAAACGTAAGTATTTCCTCAGCATCACCCTTCACCTGACTTAATGCTGCCCATATAGCTGGCTGCAGGCAAAAGGCCACAGAACTTCTAATGTAGTAGAGTTACAGAAAACCCCTACTCCCATTGTGCATTGGACATGCATGTATGAGTATGTATGAGGCTTTCCTTTATCACTGCTATTATTAAACATCATTTATTAGTGTGTGTGTGTGTGTGTGTGTGTGTGTGTGTGTGTATGTGTGTGTGTGCGTGTGTGTGTGTGTTAGTGTGTGTGTCTGTGTGTGTGTGTGTGTGTGTGTGTGTGTGTGTGTGTGTGTGTGTGTGTGTGTGTGTGTGTCTGTGTGTGTGAGTGTGTGTGTGTGTGTGTATGTGTGTGCATATGTGTGTGTGTGTTAGTGAGTGTGTTAGTGAGTGCGTGTGTGGGTGTGTGTGTGTGTGTGTCTGTGTGTGTGTCTGTGTGTGTGTGTATATGTGTGTGTGTGCATCTCTGTGTGTGTGTGTGTGTGTGTGTGTGTGTGTGTGTGTGTGTGTGTGTGTGTGTGTGTGTGTGTGTGTGTGTGTGTGTGTGTGTGTGTGGAGACATCAGAAAACAGATAGGGACATATTTATTGCCTTTCAAATAAACAATGTCACAGATCGTTCCGAGTCATTTATCAATTAGATTTTAAATTTGCTGAAACAAGTGGATACACTAATGGAAAAGTACCCTCCAAGTTTAAAGTTAAGAGCTTATAAAATGAATATTTTCCCAATTATATTTTATGAGCATATGTTATTCAGAAAAGGGAAGTAATGCCAGTAGTTTATAATGGAAGGCTTTTTCATTGGAAAGCTCAATAACCTGACAATAATAGCTGTTTTCAATTAAGCCTTTTCCTGAAGTACAATTACGTCTCTTCCTGATGTTTTATTATCATGCCAGGATAAAAATGAATTGACAGTAAAAGGACGCTTTGAACCTCATTTAGTCATATAATATTATGGCTATTTGCTTAATCTTTCTTGTATGCAAATATATGGATACACGCAGCGTGCAAATTAAACCAAGGCTTTTGGGGGAGCTCACTTTTTTTTTATTGGGGGGGTGGTGGGGTAATTGGAGGTGGTGCTTGCACGTGCCTCAAAGAAAGGACTTTCTGTGACTTTTGTTGCAAAGAAACATTCATCAATCAACTGCAAGCATGGAGGCCTACTTGCTTTTGTCAGTACATCTGATGTATAATAATCAGTTAATGACCACAGCAAACCACACAGGTATCAGAACATGTTAGTTTCTTTACTACAGAAAATTAGTGATGAATCACCCTCATGCATCAATCATACATCAATAATAGCCTAATTTTACACATGATCCATGATGATGAAGGTACAGAAAAACAGAAATGCATGGCAAAAATAGCATACTATCAACATTTTAGAGACCCCACCCCCCACCCTCCCCCCAAAATTTCACAAATCATGTCTTCTGGGGAGCTCGTGTCTGGCTCCCTGGCTCCCCTGTAGTACGCACCATGGATACACGTGTACAATTAAAAAATCATGGCAGATTTCATCATATTTTATTACTTCTTTTATACTTGAGCTGAAATGCCACTGTTATTGCTGATTTGACAGCCATGTACACATAACAGTGCATAATTGGATAGTTTAGTTTTTGGTGAAAAATACAATATTTGGTTAAATATTCGAAAGAATATTTATTTATAATGTAAACTATAAATACTCTAAAGCTAACCTTATACTTATTTGTATACTCAAAGGTACATACAAAACATTACACATACTGTTTCTCCTGGGCACAGGAAAAAAATTCACAGAATTCAAAAATCATTGGAAAAAATTCTAAGCTCAACTCTCACTGCTTAGCTATACCAACACATACATTTTATTATATCAAAGCAGTATGTATGCTTTCTCAGAACTCAATGGGATCCAGTTTCAGGAGACACAAGTTTCTTTCTTATTCAGCTCTATATCTGACAAACAGAATGGCAAATCAACCATATTGAATTAAGCGTTTTTGTCTCACTCAATGGAAACTCTTTCACATTTTCTCTCGAGGTAGGACAGGCTCCAATTTTTCCACTTGACATTCTTGAGTCATCTTTGAAAACAATAATTAATCTATTTTGTGGGTGATAACGAGCTGAGGGAGAAACATCAGTAATCAGTAAATGCCATCTCCAAGGGTTCGAATTTGGTAATACCCTGTGCTCTCCCACAGCTTCGGCCCAAATTATACCGCATGAAAGGATAGTTGAGGAATCGATACATAAATAAAGGAGGGCAACAAGGGATGACACTGCGGCTGGCAGGTTTTACATTTTGCAGAGAGAAAGACAGAGGGAAAAGAGAGATAGATAGAGAGAGAGAGAGAGAGAGAGAGCTGCCAAAGCTTTATCTATCAAGGGTTTTCCTCTCAACTTTTTTTTTCATAGAGGAAA
Source organism: Albula goreensis (assembly GCA_022829145.1). NCBI lineage: Eukaryota > Metazoa > Chordata > Actinopteri > Albuliformes > Albulidae > Albula > Albula goreensis. The sequence continues at coordinate 5,274,000 of CM040759.1, read as the reverse complement.
AAAAAAACAGAAGCCACTTTCGGTGATGGTGATTGATGACAGCGAAAGCCAGTCATCCACAAATATAGCACAATGACAAGGCAGTCGGACCATCTCCTGCTCCGGGGCCACCGCTGCAGGCTGGCCTGTTGAAATGACTGAGGGAGGAAGAGCGACGGGAGAAATGAATCACTGCCAGCCTACAGAACGAGTGGCACGGGGGTCACCTTCCCCACGGACGTGCTGCTTCCCCGAGGCCCGGGGGCCAATCAGAAATGGAACCTGCTTTCTGTCATCAGCCCGGGGGCCAACCAGAGGACATGACTGGCATTAATGTGGGAGTGGTCAGAGGCAGTGTTGGTAGGCCAGAACTTCACCGTGGCAACGTGGCAAGCAATATAGGCTGTGATTCTGCCACCAAGGGTCACAGGTCGAGCTGAAACTTGATGCTCTAGTGCCTCCTGATGCTCATCAGTTGATATATCACATCCTATCGTTAGAAAATGGTCGCAACACGGTGGTCAAAGTCCAAAAATCGATGTAAGTGAAAGCATGTGAACGTCCATTTAGAGTCTTCTTCCTGAAACTGTTTACCACATGCTGTGACTCACTCTCATGCATGTATTAAAATCTGACATGGCAACCCTGTTTGTCTGACAACTATCACTCAATCACTGCTTCAGCTTTATGAGTATTTCTTTTTTCCCCAGTAAAATCACAAAGTCAGATTGTGCAAGTAAGTGCACCTTTAACGGATGCTCTTTCAGTATATTCACTTCCAAAATAATGCTTCTTAGTAGAATGCATTTTTAGATGACATTGAATGTGTTTGGTTGGAATGTATTGTGATGCGGAAAGTTTATATAATGGTACAGACATTTGATCTTGGGCTTAGAGTCCAAGGGGGCAGCGTCATGCCTCACTGTTTTGGGTGAGGTGAACCCCCACTGGACCCCTAGAGGAGAAGGTGAAATACAGAAGAGACAAAGTACGTGGCAATTTAGTACCTGCATAGAAAACCAGATTGGATGGGTGAGTGAGGGGTTGTCTGAAAATACTTCTCCCAAACTTTTGTTTTAACAAACTCCAGTCCAAAGAAGCTGGGCTGGAGAGGTTGTTGTCAGCATAAGAATACATGCTGCTAGCCCTAAAGGCATTAGTTGTTATTAGCACCCTCCTTTGGTGGTTGATGCGTTGTCTTTTTTTTTTGGGAGTAGAAATACAAAACTTCTTTGCAAGGGTCATTGAGGACCCATTAAAAGGAAATGAGACAGTGTAGTGCTGAACTGTGAGTTGAGGTGGAACTGGGCATAAAGGCAGAAAGCTGTTGGTTTATGGCATAAGTTGGAAAAATAAACATGCAATTCTAAATTCATGATTTGAAATGGAAAATGTAAGGTGTGAACTTTGAACTGGAAAAGGCAAATTAATAATATTTTAAAACATTAATAAGCTCATTTGTCCATACTTACACTGTAACTAATAAATTACTTTATCTCCAGAGATATCTGAAATAAGAAAAACAGTGTCAATGATCTGTAGACTGATATATTATTACAATCTATGTATCTTTATAAGATATGTTTAATAAACTGTTGAACAATATTTACTTGTTACTCCTACTTGTAATTTATCAGCTGTTTCAGTGCACTTGGTCCCCATGTGCAGTGAAAAACCCCAGTGAAATTGACTTTTTGCAGTTATTTTGCTGAAGTATCACACTATACTCAGTAGGTCACAAGTGACAACCATTACTCCCCCCTGACCCTGAGCTCAACATCAAAAGAGAAGGACCTTGAAGTTACAAACCAATTTTTGTGCACACCAGCGAACTACCGTTAAATTCCCAAAATGAAATTCCTCTATCGTTCAGCAGCAGTACGGCTGCGCTGAAGGCCTGCCTGTGTACATTCCGGAACCTCCGTAATCTGTTGCTAATGGAGATTCTCTCGCTCCAAGGTCGACTTCCCCTTTGCCTCCCTTCTCTTTTGTTGGCTGCTCTCATTTATGGGAGATTCTTTGTTGACCCCGATGCAAAATTATGGCTGACCCCAGATCAGACCAAACAGCTGTGCCCAGCTGGACTTGTAACATTGAAACTACACACTAGTGATCGCGGGTGAGAGAGGTATTAAGAGAAAATCATTTTGAGCAATAACTACCTGTCAATTACTTATTTGTTTGTACTAATGAAAAGGTAAAAACAAAATGAAAAGACTGAGGATGGATTTGATTTTGCCAAGAAAATATATATTTCAAAAGAACATCTTGAGAATTCTCCACTGGAGGTCTGCCCAAAAAGTATTTCAGTAGAAAATATTTTTCAGACAACAGAATGGTTTGGAAAGATTTATCGAGGATGGTTATTTGCTGGTTTTGGGCTTGGAGTCCTGATGGGGGAGGAGTATAGCTGTTCTTGAGGAGAAGAGCCCACCCCCCCCAAGGAGATAGGAATCACAAGAGGAAGGTGGAGATGGGGGAGATGCCAGAGATGCAGAGCATGATGGGAAATGAGGAATGTGATTTATACTTGTAAGAGACTGGGGATTGATTGAAGGAGGTTGTCTGAAAATGATTTTCCTGGACTTTGTTTTGCCAAAACTCTATTATTATTATTATTATTGTTATTATGTATTAAAATAATAGACCCTTGGTTTGTTAGCAAGGAAAAGTCCTGACGTTGGATATCATTAGGTCATAACAGAGATGGAGGTTTGTCAGGCTGATTTTTACAGGTAATGATGGCTCTTTCTGAATAAAGAGTACGGATTTAATGTGACGCAGATCAGTTTAAGCATCTGTAGTTTATGTACCTGCATCCCACAAACATGGATTTCCCTGCCATGCATTCTAACCTGGCCCCCTAGTGCAATATTCATGTATCATATATATTTCACTTCACATCTCTCTATACACTGAGTGACCATTGAGCACTGAAGCATGTGTGAATGTGATTGGACACAGGGGTAAGCCGAAGTGGTGATTATTACGATAATGAACAATTGCAAATTCCCACTGCCAGAGAGTGTAATTCTATGTTCTAAATGTCATCCCTATAAACCACCTGTTATAAAACATCGTCCTCCTGTACCCTTCCTGCAGAGTGTGTGCAAAGACAGAACAAAACAGCTTGTGTACCCCACTGCTCTTTTCATCAATACCCCTCACGCGACCCCATCATTCGCTCAGACAGACCCCCAAAAACATACACCGCCAATCCCTGACCAAGCACAGAGCCCAGTGTTATTTAATCATAACCAACGTTATTTAATCACAGTAATATTAGATTATTGACTATTTAAAGATGTCACTCACTGTGCACTCCCCTTATTTATGTATGCCAGTTGTTTTGTATTTTCATGTAATTTTCTGCCATTTGGACATCTGGTATTTGTTTGCCATTCATTATGTCTTATGAAAAAGTTATTTTGGCTTATGCCAAGAAAAAACACGGTCCTTTAGATTAAATTATTCTAACATACTTAACTGCTTGTGTAACACCTTTTGTCCAGCAGATGCATTTGGCAGTTATTTCAAACATTTTCAGATCTTTAATATTGTTGAAATATTTTTGTGTTCTAAATTACATGAAAAAATAATAACTGAAATATTTACTTCAAATGGTGAATGCAAGATTGTGAATTAGATCCATATTTGAATGTAAAACAAGTTTTGCAATGCCATGAGCAACTCATTGTATTTAAAATATACAACACAGTCATCTATTATGATCTGTGCATGAATAATATATTTTTCCTTAGACATTTTTTTAAATTACATATCATGTATATAGCATGTATGGAGAACAGAATTTGTTTGAGGTGGAGGTGAATATAGAGAAGCCCCACAGAATCAAAGAAGTTGTGGGGGGTTGGGGGGGTGGGGCGTGGTTTGGAGATTCGCCATCACTGACTCCTTCACAAGACCTCATCGGCTTTCATGGAAAATGATTTCATAAAAGTGCATGATATGGGTTGGTCATTTATGTATTTATATATTTTTGCATGGTTGTATTTTGATAAAAGCACGCAAAGGAGGAAGTCCCTCCTTCCAAATTCTTATGAATGGGAGACGAGTGTACTTCACCTCTTATCTGAAAGTAGACTGCTGGAACCAGAAAACTTTCATATGAATACAAAATGCTGTTATCCAAAGCAAAGCAATGGCAGCACATCAAAACAGAAGAAAAATGCACCAGATTGCTTATTGTCCTTTTATAGCCTGGCGAATAGATACAAGAGAATCAACGCAAAAGCTCTTTCATGCAACTGCCTGAGTAAGAGCCCCCCTCCTTCCTTCCATTTACCGTGCTGCGTTGAGCATGGTTTTGCATAGGCCCCGCCGTGCATGAGTGCGCACCTGCGGGCAGCGGACCTGCATATGTTACATTGTGGTTATCCCAAGGTTCCACAGGGAACATTAGTGTTCCCCTTTCGGTCAGAAAGTCAACATAAGTTAAGTACATGAATCCAAATGCCATCACATATGACAGCCACACCCAAAGGAAGAGCTAAACTGGCCTCATCCGAGCAAATGGACTCTCCAAAGAACAGCTAGGTGGACCAAGCGGTTTGGCTGTTTGGTGACACTGAAGAGTTATGAAGACATATTTTTTTTTCTCATGGCACTGGGAAAGTGAATTTGGGCCGTCACTATGTGATATTAACCCTTTAAGACATTGGCCTGTAAAGGTACAAAATGGCATGCTGAAGTGTCTAATAAATTATAGGAAGGAGGACCTTCCTTCTTCTGTTTGCTTAAATCTACCCCATAATATTATAGGAAAGATTTTTTCAGGTCACAGTGTGATATGGTTATTTGCATACTCACGCTACGCGTCCAGGTAAAAGAGAAGCTGGTGAAAGTATTGCATCTTTTTCGATGCAGGACTTCCCCATTTCTCTCTGTGTCCTCTCAGATTTGACTGAAACCCCTCAGTGCGTCCTCCCGCTCGCCTGTGGAAAGAACTGGATTCATCAGAGGTTGGCAAAAATTTCCATTATTTTGTCTTGATTTTTCACTGTACAAATAACTTTTTAATAACTTCAAAGTATCTTATCCAATTACATCTGTAGCCTAATCTGAGAGTGCTCAGTCTGTAGTCTGTGAAATCAGAATTTATGCCTGTAAGAGGGGGCTTGTGAGCGTGAGTTAGAGGAGTCTTAAACCTTATCGTTGGTCTCAACATGTTTTTTATTCTCTTGTTCATTTAACAAAGCAGCCAATTCCTTGAATGATCCATGCCCATAGGGACTGTAAAAACAGTTCTTGTAATTGTGTTTAATGCTGAAGACTCTTCAGACTCTGTCTCACGTTATACAATTTAAATTCCGAAATGATAAGACATTAAAGTTACATTTAGTCTAATCAATTTAATCAGAGCCAAGAGTACACTTTTTACTGAATTTGCTTTCCGTATTTTCTGTAACACGCGGTGAAAGGCGAGTGAACCACCTTTTTTTTATGAGTGTTTAACCTGAGCAATCAGTGAAGATTAACAGATCTTTAAGTCGTTAATGTTGGAAACGAAGACAGAATCGCTCAAGTTCAGCTAATCTGTTGATATGGGAAAATGCTCAGCAATTTTGTGATGAAAAGACAAACGACTCTACAGCACAACAAAGCAAGAACGAGGCAGTGATTGGTATGGATTAGCTAATTAATTCTTTGGCAGGTATAAAGATGAATGCTGGTTGAGGATAATGATTTAAATGTAAACTGTCAGCCATATCTATTTTCAGCCCCTGTTGGCTGAAACCTTTCCTACTAGGTCTATGAACTTATTGGATGTTAAGTGAAGTCACACCCACTTTTTCACCCAAACCTCTACCCTCCATTGCCCTAACAGTTACCCTACAAATTGACAAACAAACTCACAAACAGAGAGACAGAAAGGGAGACAGATGAAGAGAAAGACAGATAAAAACAGGGCGACAGACAGGAAAAAACAGTCGTGGAGTTTGGGGTTCATATATTTGTTGCAATACAGGCATTTTGTGTTGCGTGTGTGTGTGTGTGTGTGTGTGTGTGCGTGCGTGTGTGTGCATGGTAAAGTACCGGTTTTGTATATGTTGTGTATATGTTTGAATAACTCTCCTTTTTTGGGTGTGACCCCACCCCTGCCTCTGCTCTTGCTCCACCCCGCACCACCCCTCCCCGCCCCGCCCCACAACCTCACCCAAGACTTTCACAGGATGGATGCATCCAATGGCCTGGACAGCAGAGAGTGTGAGGTGTGCCGGGAGAACTGCGGGGAGGCGTGTGCGTGCCAGCGTTGCCATGGCAATAGCGGCACCAGCGGTGGTCCCAGTGCCGGCGATGGCCGCTGCTGTGGCTGCTGTGGTGAGATCACGTGCAGCGAGTCCTGTCTCTCGTTTTGGAAAAGCATCTGTCAGGCGGCCTGCCAGTCCCTCTGCGAGATGATTGGTCAGGTCATATTGGAGGCCATTAATGAAGATGAGTAGATACACACACACACACACACAGTAAGTACAGTCACACCAATATCAACATCCATCTAGAGAATCCCTCCCAGAATTTACCTATAAATGTTTGTATTGATGTTAAATGAAACACAAACCTGCCACAGGGAAAAAAAAACGCAGAACTATTGGTTTGAATCAGAGCATCACAGATAGCCTACTGCATGTGTGGCCAATCCTGGGCCGGAAGGCCTGGTGGGTCTGCTAGCTTTTATTGATATTGAAAACTGCAGAAAACTGATTAATAAAAATAATAATAATAAATGAATAGTACAACTACTGTGTAGTCAACTGGCGTTTGGTTTTTGAGTCCAGATTTGCTCCTGATTTTAGGATGAAAACGAGCATCAGACCACCCTGTACCCGCTCTACCCCGGGACCCGGGCAGGCCACCCCTGGCTGATGGCAGCTCTGTCAGTGTTTGGTTTCATGAGGCCTTGTTCTCCTTTACTGTTTCACAGGTTAAAACATTTCGGCTGGTTAGGAGGAAACCACAGCGGCTCTCCATGTAGAGCCACTCTCCTGCGTACTGCCTGAAAAAGACATCACATCAGTGGTGTTAACCATCATGGTCATGGAGGGCCGTGTGTGTGTGTGTGTGTGTGTGTGTGTGTGTGTGTGCCATTTTGTGTCCCAGCTTCTGCTCTAGATTAGATAATAACTTCAGTTCCGCTAGTTTGGACATTTAAATAAAAAATGTAGTTATTTGTTTCGTCCAAATAACGACCACTGCTTATAAACTGTTTTGTAGAACAGAGTTACTTAGATGTAGCTACATGATTAATTGAACCAATTAAGGCAGCGTTAATTGGCTGGAGTTGGAGTGGCCCTCTGATAGGGGGGACAAACACTGTGATGGAGAAGTGTGTGCTGTTTAAGAACTGCCAATTTTACAAAAGGGCTTCTCCAGTAATTTATGGTTTTTGGTTTTAATGTTTTTTGTTCTCAGTTATATGAAAAAAAATTATAACTGAAATATTTACTCCAAATGATTAATGAAAGATTGCGAATTAGACACATATTTAAAAAGTTTCACATTGCTATGAGCAACTCATTCTATATAAAATATACAACACATTCATCTATTATAATTTGTGCATGAATTATATATTTTCCATAACATTTTCTAAATTACATCCATGCAAATAGCATGAGTGGAGAACAGAATTTGTTGGAGGTGGAGGTGAACGTAGAGAAACCCCACAGAATCAGAGTGCTGGGGGTTTGGGGGTGGGAGGTTTGGAGTTATGCCATCACTAACTCCTTCACAAGACCTCACTGGCTTTCATATGGAAAATGATTTAATAAAAAGGATGTGATATGTGTTGTTCATATTTATGTATGTATGTATTTATTTATGTATTTATTTATTTTTTCATGATTGTATTTTGATGAAAACATGCAAAGGGAAGAAGTCCATCATCCTGACTTCCTCTGAATGGGAGATGAGTGTACTTCACAGCTTATCTGATAACTAATACAGATTGTGGATGACTTTTTGATGACTATTTTATTTTATAACAGTTTGCTTTCTCTGGGGTCAAATTGACCCCAAATATGAACTTTGTTACTATCTTGGATAAAATACATATATTTTTTGTCCATTAATATTCCATTAAAACAACAGAAATGTATATCTGTTCAGCTACAGCCCATATAAAATATTACAAATATTTATATATTTTGCATATAAATAGAGTTTTAGGGTAATTTACACATTTCATCACCTTTGTTAAATATGCAAGCCCGCTTTGAGTAAAAAAATGTAAACTTGAAATGGTAAGGCATTGAAGTTACATTTGGTGTAATCAATCTAGTCAGAGCAAAGAATATCATTTTTACTGAATCTGCTTTTCATATCTTCTGTAACACATGGTGAATAAAAGTTAGTAAAATACCTGTTTTATGAGTGTTTAACTTGCGCAATCAGTGAAAATGAACAGATCTTTAAGTCATTAATATTGAGAACAAAGACAGAATCACTCAAGTTCAGCTAATCTGTTGATATGGGAAAATGCTCAGCAATATTGTGGTGAAAAGACAATGGTCATGGAAGGCCATGTGTGTGTGTGTCATTTTGTGTCCCAGCTTCTTCCTCTCTAGATTAGATAATAACCTTAGTTCTGCTAGTTCGGACATTTAAATAAAAAATGAGTTATTTGTTTTGTCCAAATAACGACCATTGCTTGTACACTGTTGTGTAGAACATAGTTGCTTGGATGTAGCTACATGATTAATCGAGCATATGTTTACATCTACAAGATTTTTTTTCTTTAAGTAATAGAAAGCAAATATTTGGGTTGCAGCCTGAAAATAATTGTGTTTCGCCCTCAATAGATTTGATTTGTAGTCTTCAATTTTTACTTTAAATTGACTTTAAATTTCATGTTTTATTACACTGAAAAAAAAACTTTTTTGATAAATTAGGCTTGATGAAAGAGACCTAATGATTGATTAAAGCAGAGGTACAGGTAACATATGGTAGCTCCCTTTTTGGAGTGATGATACCTAATTTCCCCATGGCTTCCCTTGGGTCAATGCATCCTGGGAATTGGAGTTTCAGTCAGGTGGATTTGTCAGGCCATTGCTGTCGTGTTGGAATGTGGAATGACACAACCCTTAAACCGCTAAACTGCAATTACACAGACAGAAACTGAAACAGTGCTATGACTGACAGTACTGGTATTTCCATGTGAATATTTTTAAATTCTTTTTTTGTTGTTTTTGTTTTCGTAATGTTTGTTCCACCCCCCCAACTCCCATCCAACCTCCCCCCTGCCTGTTGCTCGCACATGTGCACTGCCATCCTGGCGGGCCAGGGGAAGAGATCGCCAGGGTTGATGGAAATGCATTTTACTTTTTTTTTTGGCGGTGTGAAAAATGGGCCTCTCTCTTTTCAATTTCAGAGAGGCGTCCCCCAGTGTGCGGCCCCCACCTGCTGAGAGAGATGCCGGGGCAAACCATGAACCACGACCCGGACGGGGGCGAAACAGGCGGGAGCGGAACTGCTGAGCCGGAACAGGCTCACGTTCTCGTTTCCCATGACAGGGAAGACCTGTGTCCCCTCTGCCCACCCTCAGAGACCTGAATCCTGCCTCCAGCACACACACTCCTCTCTTCAGCCTCTAACTCTCCACCACAGACTGCATGCGTGTGTGTGTGTGTGTGCGTGTGTGCATGCGTGTGTATGTGTGGGTGTGTGTGTGTGTGTGCGTGTGCGTGTGTGTGTGTGTGTGCATGTGTGGATGTGTGTGTGTGTGTGCGTGTGTGCATGTATGTGTGTGTGTGTGTGCATGTGTGGATGTGTGTGTTTGTGCATGCATGTGTGTGTGTGTGTGTATGTGCATGTATGCGTGTGTGTGTGTGTGTGCATGTATGCATGTGTGTGTGTGTGTGTGTGCATATATGCGTGCGTGAGTGTGTGTGTGTGTGTGTGTGTGTGTGTGTGTGTGTGTGTGTGCATGTGCGTGTGCATATGTAGGTATCTGTGTGTGTGTATGTATGTGTGTGTGTTTTTGTGGCTGTATTGTGCGTGAATGCATGCACGCATGTGTGTCCGTTTGTGTAATTGCTGTATGTGTGTGTGTGTTGTGTGTGTGTGTGTGTGTGTGTGTGTGTGTGTTTGTGTGTGTGTGTGTGTGTGGTGGCAGTGTTGTACTTGTCTTGCGGCCCTCTTTTCTGTGTGTTTTCCTTTCTCCTGTAATACCGCACCGCCGCTAAACCACCCTGATAATCGCATTCACCTCCGCGAGTGTGTTTTAATCCTGCTTATAACTGATTATAGCTGGGACGCGGTGACACCGGCAGGGCCGATCGCAGCACCACGCTTCCTCTGTCTGTCTTAAGGGGATGAATTTCCCCGCAGATTAGCCACTGCATTAGGCCAGATTTAGGCTCGTCCCAGTGTGGCGGACGCATCGTTCTTTTCTCAGAGCGCCGTCGATGGCGGGGGAGCAGGGTGGGCAGGGTGAGTGGGGGGGGGGGTGGTTCCATCCCCTGCTCCAGCGCAGTTCGTTGCAGGTGATTAATACCTGTGCTGTGACCCCTTCCAGAGGCTCGTTGTTTCAGCGGAGGGCCGCACAGAATGCCCGGTGGAACGCGCACCCGGCACAGCAGTGTCGGATTCAGCGGTTTATTAATCACCTTAGATAAAGTCTCTTAATTCTCACCTCCGTCTCTGGCCAGGGCCCAGTCAAAAGAATGCAGTCTGCATAAGGGTGCATTCTGTTCAGTCAGAACACATTCCAAGGGCACATGCTATTCAGTTATACAATGAAAAGTGAACATTGCGAAGGACTTGCTTGGTTGTCTCAGACAGAATAGAAAATATGCAAAGAAACTTGTCTGTTTTGATTAAATTGTATATGCCCTTAAAGAGGCTAAGCTTGTTTGATTGAATCTCAACCACTGTCTCTGTCTCAAGACTACTGATTGTGAAATACTTTTACCTTTGAATGTATGTCAAGCCCAAAGGAGAACCTAAATAGCCGCTATTTTCAAGGCATTACCACTTATTTTGGCCGAGGTGTTTTTTTTTCCCACCTTCTCAAAGGATCAATTAGCAATAAAGATGGCACATTAACTGAAGATTACTTTCTGTTGTCGGTCTCCTTTTGTTGTCCCTTGTTGCACATAGAGCTCTAGTCTGGAAACCCTGTTTAACCAGACGATTAGGCATTCCGCTGTGTTATTTTCCTGTAGAGGTGGTGCAAGCTGCCACCTCGCCGTGCGGCAGTTCAAAGCTACTCGCCCCCATGGGAACAGACTGCTGTGATTTTGCTGAGCAACCAAACCTCACTAGGCAGACAAGGCAAAGAAAGCTGTCATCCTCTGTGATGTCACAATGACAGCGCTTGTGTCACACTTCACACACGGTGTCTTGAAGAAACAGTTCAGAATTCTTCCCAAATGTAGCATTTTATAGCATGTGGCACTTTTTTTTCTTTTTATACTATTTTTCATAAACTTTCAGTCAAATCATGTTTTTAAGGTGGTGGGGTTTATTAGTTATAAGCATAATGTCTAATCTCATTTATCTGTATGCATTAGATATTTTGTGAAATCAGACATTATCGCTCTTTTTCAATAACTTGACAATCAAACACAATCTAAATATAATAAAATGCTTCTTTGTCAAAGTTTAAGGGTTTCAGTACTATTTTATTTATTTATTTGAGTTGTAAAGACAAAATAAAGAACCAATAAAACTTTTTTTTAATACCCTCAATTTAAACAACCCACATGTCGTTTATTATTTTAATTGACTTGAAAATGTTTTCTTTCATAATAGATCTATAATTAAATTAGTGTCTTGGAGTCATCTGATTGAAGTTATTAATTGTTTATATGGTGAAATCACCTAATTGCTATAATAATTGAATAAGAACACCATATGTCATATCTACTAAAATTAAACATGCCTTTTGATTGCTGTTTCTGAGATGTGAAGGGGGAAAGCTATTTATAGAGAGACTGGAGTTTGGTAAACAATAATTCTCTTCCAGAAGTTATACTTTAACTTTTTTTTACTGTATTTCCCATGGCATTTGTGGTAGAGCTGAGGAAGTTAGGAGGAAGTCCCTTAGTGTACTAGCTAAATGACTTGTCTGCCTCTTTGGCTTGTCATCGAATCAACCCGCCAATTTAAAAGCCCCCTCCAGCCAATTTAACTTCCTGGAACTCTTGTTAAACAAATTCTCCAAAATGGAGGCAGAGAGGGGACGTAGTAGTGCAAGAAAGTGGTGGGGAAAGTAACGCCCCCTCATTTACTCAGTGACTTTATGAAAGGGATAGCTAAGCCACAGCTGATTACCTGCAAGGACTTCAGTACGTCACAGATGTGGGAAGTAGTTTCAGCAGGAAGTCAGACAGCCAAAACATTCAAACTTTCACTGAAATGTCAGTTGTCAGGCTCGGATAATTGTGTAACATCATTGTCAAACCACAGGAAGTGATAAATAAGCTGAAAAATGTAAGAATGGGTCAGGTGGTTTTTTTTTTTTTTTTTTTTTTTTTTTTATTGGCCTCATAATCACTTCCCCCTGATGGACGGTGAGCCATCAGGACCAAAATAGCATCACTGAGGTGGGTGTTACACATTGTTTGGTGGTGGAAATGAGTTTCTGTATTTCAACAAAACGTTATTATTATTATTATTATTATTATTATTAGTAGTAGTAGTAGTACTAGTAGTAGCAGTGCTTTTGTTATTATATTAGTAGTGGTAGAATTAGTATTATTATTAGTCGTAGTGGTAGTGGTAATAGTAGTAAGAACTGCAACATATATGAAAGCACTTGTTCAATTTGTCAAATGAAATATGTAAGGTATTTATTGTGCCATATTAGTCAACATACAGCAATTTAGAGTTTAATTTTTGTTCCATAAAAACACGTGTAGGAAGTACAGACTATTTCATATCAATGTTCATGTTAGCAAGTGAGTTATTTCCGTGCCTAATTTCTCATTATTTTTTATTAAGTACATCTGTGCTGTATTGGAAGCCTGGGAGCTCGCCTGGTAAAATGGCCATTTTTAGCTTTCCCTTCAGGCCATGTTCCAGGCCTGTGTCACTGAGTCACATTCACAATGCCTGAATGTGATTGGGCGGCTGTCCCCGGTCAAACCGGTTTAACCAGGAGGCGCGCCTGGCCAGGCATGCAGGGAGCAATGAGACTACACAGTGCTCAGTGTGGTTCTGCCATTCAGACGAGAGCTGCCAAGCAGGTGAGAAAGCAAGAGTGAGAGAGACAGAGTGAGAGAGCCTAAACCAAGTGAGGACACCCTAAAGAGTGTAAACCCCAGGGCCTCGAGAAGGTAAGAGAGCCTCTGTCCACCTCTTTCTCTTTCTCTCTCTCTCTCTCTCTCTCTGTCTCTTCCCCCTCCCTGCCATTTTCTCTGAGCAGGGTGCCCAAAACGGACGGCCTAAATGGAATTTCATTAGTTATGATTGAAAACGGATGGTGTCAAAAGGAGATGAGAGAAGGGAAGGAGGAGGGAAGGAGTTAGCCCAGCACTCAAAATGCCAGCCGCCCTGCCCGAAGACCCATATTGAATTTGCTGTCATTTGTAGCAATTGCAGACACTCCAAATGCCACAGATAAGATGTTATTTCAGCATCAGGGTTATCGCTTAATGTCTGATAATGGCCACGGGTAGAAACTGCACACCCAATGTTTAAAAAAAAAAAAAAAAAGAGGCTCAGCAGAGACGACAAGTGGCACGTACGAGTATTGGGGGGAGGGTGTCTGACCGATGGTTAATAGAGTTTTTATCCCCGGGGAGATGACCTGCTGATACAGCCTATTTTTTTGGATGTTTGGGGTGTTAGAGGTGTCTCCACATCCATCAGGGCTGAGCTGGCAGACAGTGCCAGGCACCGTGGATAGCAAAGTCTCATGAGGACATTCCTTAGCTGACAGATGAAGGCCTGAGTACTTAAGTTTGTCCGGCTAAAACACACTGCTGCAGGAGCTTTTCTGGGAACACGTGTCACTTCCTCTGTGTCCTAACGCATGTCCCGCTGTTCGTTCCCACTTTTAATAACTTCTGGGAATCACATCCATGTCCCATAACAAGGATGCTGTGCACAGAGCTGACGCAGTGTCTGTCATGTCCTGAAGCTGTACAACAACTGGGTGGCAGTGCATTATAACAGTTACAGAACTGTTCCTATTGCAGAGGTTGCTGGCTTAAGTCCCAGGCAGGACACTGCTTAACCTGACCTGCCTCAGTAAATATCCAACCCGACAAATAGATGTTATGCGTGAAGAAAGTGCAAGCTGTATAAAGTTGTGATGAGTTTCCGGTAAATGTAAAAATGTAAAACATAAGTACTGTACTCAGATAGGTTTATACTCGCCTGCTTCATTTAAGAGCTTAACTAAATTTAATGATGCCCCATACCAACAAAAGGCACCACACCTGTACTGCTCCAGTAATGACTTTTATTTATGTGTTATTCTTATTCTGAGTCACCTCCACAGAACAGGGGAGTGGCCATCACACAGGTGAGTAGGGCCACACCTCCCTGTGGAATTTTACCTGCCCCTGACGGGTGGCTCAGATAACAGAGACACACCTGTGAGTCTTCAGAAATGAGGGCAGAGATGAATGGATCTTTTAGACCGTAGAGAATGACTGAACTCCGGTCCATATGGGTTATCCCTGGGCTCTGATCTATACTCAGGTACCTCATGAGGGATTAATTGTGCAGGGTGTTCTAATTTCTCCCATTTTGATTCAGCTTTCAACCCTGCCATCTCAGATTTAGCCTTGATAAACAGCATACATTTCTAGAATTTCACTTGCCCTGTATTAATCAATGAGACTTTTGTTGGAGATGGTATTTCTCATTAGCGTTGGCGTATTTGATTTCCACTTACAACCCAGTATCAGACGTGATTCGGCAAAATTAAGAATTCAAACAACTTAAAACTAATTTACATGGAAAGGTCACCATTTGATGACGATGTCAGTAATTTCCCTCTTTCCAATGTTTGGTGCACTTGCACAGATCTCAGGCTGGGATCCTCTGTGGAGTGACCATGCCTTGGCCTCTGCAGGTACATTCAGTTTGCAAGTCCCTTTGCAAAAATCTAATTCAGTCCATCTCACCTGTAAGCAGTGAGGGACTGAGTGTGCCCCTGAATGGCCTTGTATTGGCACCTACTACTGCAACATTTTGAATATTTTAGAATAATTTTATGTTCCTGAGACACATAATGTGACACAGAACACAGAAATCTCACCACTGATCTACAGTTGACTGGTGGGGCATGTGATAAATTACAAAATATATAATTTTGGTGAACTGTCCCTTTAAGAACTAAAATACTTTGATGCATCATTCCTACATAAGGTACCACACCTGCACTGCTCAGGTAATGGACTGGTTTAGGTGTACCCTTCTGTTCTGCTCAGGTAATGGACTGGTTTAGGTGTACCCTTCTGCACTGCTCAGGTATTGATCTTGTTTAGGTGTATCCTTTTTCTCACATGGAGTCACCTGCCCTTAAATGGGTCTTGCCCCCATGTATCTGCCAACTCGTTCCAACTCCACCCTGCCGTAGTCACACCTGAGGTGCCCTGGGCCAGGTGTGAACATGGTTTCCTCCCTCCTTCCAACACCAAACACACCCTCGTCTTTTCTCTACCACCCATGCCAACCTGCATCCATCCCTGCCCCGGACACTCAGGCCAAGAGCAACAGATATCACATAAAACGAAGAAACGATGCATACATTTTTTTTAAATGATGTTTTTATCGTTGTGCCATTAGTGCTAAATACAGCCCTTGAAGTATCTAACATGAATTGTTAGCAATAAGAGGTTGTGATGGGCTATTTGACTGAATAGGTTTTCCTGGCACGCCATGAGGTATACCAAGAAATATACCATAAGGTATGCCAAAGACAGTGTCTTAAAACTATTGGGGTTTTTTCAGCACAGACATGGGCTGCTGTTTCAGCGGGAGCGACGATGACGACGTGGACCCAAAGCGCACCAACTCCGACAACGGCTGCAAGCGCTGCTGCCGGAGCACCAGGAAGTGCATCATGAGTCCAGAGTGTGGCCGCGCTCTGCAGATTGCCAACGTCTGCGCCATGTGCGGCATGTGCATTGGCTTCTGGACATGTAGGTTGTGCATCACACACAAACACACATACAGATACACATGCAAACACACACATACAGATACACAAGCACACACACAAACATACACACACACAATCACGCACGTACACACACAGATACACACACACACAATCACACACGTATACACACAAGCACACACACTTACAGATGCACACACACACAATCACACACTTTCTTATTCCAGTCCGAGGTTTATTATTCTGAGCTGGTTGTGTATGTGTTCACATTTTATTAAGTAATAACCAAAAGAGCTTTAATTCTTCTTTTAATTTATTCTATTATTTGTTCCATTTAAAAACTAAGAGAGCTCACACTAAGATGCCAGATGGCTCATTCTGTTAAGTCACTGCTCTGGTGTGTGGCCGATAGCCCCAGAGGGGAGCTCAGGGGGGGGGGGTAAAATCGATGGGATGACTTTATCTCGTCACGCTTGTTACGCTGAGGTGTACACCTGTGACACAATGCACCTGGCCGAGGTCACACGGCATCAGGCGGGACGAAAACAAGGGCAAGCCGGCCCACCGAAAACATCATGCGTCAGAAGACCGCACATGCTTCCACTTTCTGGAACTCACCAGCTAAACTAATGATGGCAGATAAGCATTACAGTAGGGCATAACTAAAATACATAAAAAACTCACCGAACAAGATATACAAGTGTAAATGAGGAAGTAAAAAAACATTGGCATGGTACATGGTAACCAGTGTGACAGAACGAGGAAGAAATGTGCAATATGCGACATGCATGGAATGATATTATGTTCAGGGATTAATGAGATTCAAAAGAACGGACTCATAGCTAACAGAACACATTGGTGCACCCTAAATGGAACAAAGGTTTATGAAATCATCTTTACTGCGTAACAAAAAAAGATTCTTAAAGCATGAGAAGCTGAGAGAAGAGCAATAAGACCAGGTCTAAAAGTTATTAAGATTCTTAAACAGATGGAGACAGACATAAGGTCCTGTTTTTATTGACTGGTCAAACTCATGGTGCAATGATCAATATGGACCATTATACCTTGAGTAGATTCAGCCTTTTTAAAGCCTTGGTCTAACAGTATGAACAACTTATCTCTCTATTCCATAACTACTTTGCTTCTTCCAGTTTATTTACTTCTTTTCTGAATTTGTTACTGCCATTTTAAATTTTATCCAAAACATTTTTTCTGAGATAAATAGTTTTTTTAATCTGGTATTGTAGGCAAATGACAAGGCAGGATGGGATTAAAAGTTTGTTCTTAGTTGTGAATACTCTTTTTATTATATTCTTCTTCTTTCCAGTACTACAGATTTTCCCTCTTCCTTAAACGGCAACATTTTTCTTCACTATCCCTCATGTCCAAAGATGGTGAAATCTGAAATAAATAAATCGTATCTCATTTGTTTCTGATCCACAATAACCCACCGCAATTTTTCTCTTCTTTTGCAGAACCGGATTTGAGTCCCCAGAAACAAACATCCATTTCATGTAGCCCCTGCCCCCATTCTGGATTCTGGATGTCAGTGTTATCTTGCACCCCCAGATGAAAAGGCACCCAAGGAGTCCCCCTTCCTCGCACCCCCATAGCTCACCTGGACTGCCTCAGCTGAATGACAGCAGACTCTACAGCCCCCCACCATTCCCTCAGTCCTCCCAGAAGAGTCATCAAGACCCCTCCCACTATGCCCCAACAGAGGGGTGATACCCATCTCACCAGCTAGCAGTGTGTGTGTGGGACAGTGTGTGTAAGAGTGTGTGTGTGTGTGTGTGTGTGTGTGTGTGAGAGAGAGAGAGAGACAGACAGAGAGAGAGACAAGGAGTTTTAGAGAATGCGTAAGTGCGTTTGAGAGTTTGTGGGAAGAGATTATGTGTGTATAAAAAAGGAAGAGAAAGGAACACTCTCAGAGAGTTGGTGTGTGTGTGTGTGTGTGTGTGAGAGAGAGAGAGAGAGAGAGAGAGAGAGAGAGAGACAGAGAGAAAGAGAGAAAGAGTTTTAGAGAATGTGTAAGCATGCCTGAGAGCTAGTGGGAAGGAAGTATGTGTGTATAAAACAGGAAGAGAGATGGACACTCACACACAGAGTGTGTGTGTGTGTGTTTCTGTGAGGGAGAGAGATTTACAAGTGTGTTTGAGAGTGTAAGAGAGTGTGTGAGAGCAAGACATGAAAGTGTGTAAGTGTATTTGTGAGAGAGAATGTGTGTGTATGTGCGTTGTTGTGAGATTGTTGTTGGGGGGGGCATCTTATTTGTTTTTTTTCCATTGGTGTGTGCCCGTCAATTAATATAATTGTGTTGTTTGTGCATGTGTGTGTGTGTGTGTGTGTTGGAAAGGAGTGATGTGGATCTCTGTGTCCGGTCTGTGGATGTAGGGCACTACACAGAATAATCAGACTGTTTGATTTAAAAAATTGTGCTGCATTGGTCCACATTACACCCTCAGAGACTTTCATCTTCGCTCAGCACTTTTAGAGAGCCTTATACCCGCCCTCCCTCCCCACCCTCTCTCTCTATAACTCAATATTAATTCAGAAATGATGCTGACGAACAAAGAAGGCCTCGTCAGATTGATGCTTGTTGAATCTGAATATCCAGTTTTGTTTTTTGTTTTTTGTTTTTTTGCTGTGTTTGCGTTGGAGCGGGGGTTGTCTCTGAACGTTGGTTTTTTTGTCTTTGCCCTATTTATTTATGCTATTTTTAGCAACCATTAAATAAGAGGTTTTAAGAATTATGCACAGTGCAAGTGCCTGTCTCTCACTCTCTTTCAATCCCACCCTCCTTCCTTCTCTTTTCTTCTAGATTGTCTTTTCCTCTTACCCTTCTTTTTGACTTCCATTATCTGAATTCAAAGACAAGTTTTTCACCTTCTGACTATTGTATTCTGTCTCACTTTTTGTCTAATAAGGCGGTCTGCATTTTTTTTTTACGCTTTCATTCTCTATTGATCTATATCTTACGTTTTTATTTCTGTGAAAGTTCATCCCTTCTTCATATCTGATGTGCATAAAAAACACCTCGGATTTTGTGTTAAGTGCACATTTGTGATTCAAGAAATGTAAAAATATCCTGTGTTTGTTTGCGCACATTAAAAAAACATGCCTTATTGCAGTGATTGATGTCTTCATCTTCTAATTCAGTTTTGTTTACTTCATGACAGAAATGTCTATTAGCCTTTGGAGCTTTGGGTGAATTGCATGGAAAAAAAAAAGTCAATAGGGTCGTTTTCAAAATTAGATCCAGAGTTACGATTCGGTTTGAAACGTCAAGTGGGGACCGTACAGAATACCCCCCCACACACACACACACACTCACACTCACACCCCCATCCACAAACGGGTGCATTAGCCTCTTAGTTCTTGCTTAATTTTCAGAAAGGCCAAGCTCGTGGCACTGTGTGTCCGCAGAGAGAGAGGGAGAGAGACACAGCATGTTATGCACAGCTGGGTCAATGATTCCCCAGGTGTAACAGCGCACTAAACGGGCAGCCATTAATCAACCGACTGGGTCTGCAGAAAGGAACGCAGCCTGGAACCTCTTGATTGATTTCATGTGGTCGCCCCGCCTGCTGACCGAAACGTCGATCGCAATTCACACTTTTGTTCACGAGGTGCTCAGGAAGCTTTGCTCCCAGCCATGCCAGTGTTATACCAAGGCCTGCCCGTTGATTTGGGGACTGATGGTGGGTGGTATTTGATGACTGATTGGCATGTACTTATGCTGCCGTCGCACCTTCGTCCCATGCGGGCTTCACTTCAGTGCATAAGAAAGTGTCAGATTTGTATTTTACCCCCTTTCCTGCTGTTTCACACCTGAACTGATCAGCCATCACAGAAACCCTTTCAAACAGGCTTGAGAGAGAGGGGCCAATCATGTCACTTCCTCTGATTCATCCATGGACAAGCTTGCCACTTTTTGTTCTGGGAACAGATCACTAATCACACACTTCCTTAGCCATCACAGGAACACGAAGTCAATATATGCTTAGTTCACACAGTTGCAGGTGCCTGGCTGTCCAGTAGTGGCCACTAGAGAGCAATGAGTCTGATGATTCTGACTGGTTTTTATTCCCCTTTAAGTTCAGTTAATGGCCTGGGTGTTTTGAGTTGATGGGACTCAAAACACCAAGTTTCTGGACTCACAGCTGCACCCCATACACATGGCATTACTCCATGCACCACCGACAGGCCCCTGGTTTAGTTTTTAGTCATTTTATGAGTATTATGAAGTTTCTATACACTTCTATGTGGATCTAAGAGGGCTCATAGCCTGTGGCACAGCTCCTGCAACTGCTACTGTTATTCTCATAAACGAGTTTGACTGGAGAGTTCACCTGTCCACCTCTGTGATGGGAGTGGGTGTCGGGGGAGGGCTGGGCAGCGCTGGGGGCGGGGGTGGGGTGCAGAGGCCAGCCGTTTTACCGGAGCAGCGTCCCAAAACTCTGGAGTCGCGTCCTTCTTTCCTGTCTTTGTCTGACCCACAGGGCACGGGCAGGTGAAAGCAATATGGCAGAAAGCTCTCCCAGTCAATCAGCAGTCACTTCAGATCAGAGGATGAAAAAGGGGGGGGGGGCAGGAGCTGCTTCTGAGGGTTTGGACACGGACTGGGTGTACACAGAGGTCGGGACTCTGCTTGTTTGGCGGGGGGTGGGGGGTCCAGTCCCAGAAGACCTCACCACCCTCTCACCTCCAAACAGAATAACCAGAAGAGCCAAGACAGGGCAAACAACAACAACAACAACAATCTACAAGCACCGCTTACCAGAGAGACAGACATTAGCACACTTTCATGCACACACACACACACACACACACACACACAAACACTCACACAATTACATGCACACACACACACACACACACACACACACACCAATGCTACACAAACACACACAAAAGCACACACACAGTCAGAAACATGCTCACGCACATATACACATGCGCACAAACATACAGACACAAATATCTGCACATACTCGGACAAGACACATGTACATATTCACATGCACTGTGACACACACAGCTATCTGTATATGAACATACCGGAGTGTTTCTATGCCACAGACACAGAGGGACTGGATTTAAACAGCCCAGGCCTCTAATTCTTACTGTGCCATTCAGCTCAATCCTCTGACATCATTTCATTTTATTTAATAATTTTCCTCCTCTCAGTCAACCCCGTTAGGAGCCGAAAGGCCTTTGAAAACATCTCAGGAGTAACCTGGCAAGGCCCAGGTTTTTGGGAATAATCACTCTTTGATCGTTATGCCCTTTTTGAGTTTTTTTCTTCTTCTTTCTCTACAATGCGGCACAAACCAAGGGGAATGAGTGATCCTTTTCCTCAGCTCTTTGGGACACCCTCTCCACTTCAAAGAGCCGTAAACTGAGATATCAGCACATCCCCTGAGCGCGCCTCGGAATAACCTCTGGAATTCCACATGCTAATGTCTGGTAATTTGCTTACATTAGTGTGCTAATATTTAGGTTAAATACCGTTGGGAAGAGCGATTTCAAAGTCTAGATATGTCTTTCAGCAGCCAGAGGAGAAGACAACGCAAAGCAGGGGGACCCGGCAAAATGTCTCTCACTGGATCGAGAGGTCTCTGACTTTTTCTCTCTCTCTCCTACATCTCTCTTATTCTCTGCCGCTCATTCTCTTTCATTGTCTTTCATATGGTCTCTCTCCCTTTCTC
>CM040759.1:5222214-5247214 GCA_022829145.1 Albula goreensis | reverse complement strand
ATTCAGCAGTCGTACACAGAAATACAGAAATACCACAAATTCTCACAAATAACCTTGAATAACAAAATGTGTAACCACGGCGATTTTATTCATCCTTTATTTATGCTGAAGAAGGCCCCATTGAGAGTATCATCCGTTTTATCGGGGGGGGTGAAGGGGGCGGAAGGAGGCAAGGTAGTAAAGCAGAGAGCCAGTGTAATAACCCCCACCGTGAGATGCAATGAGAGCAAGTTTATTCACCACGTTCTGCAGCGTACCTAGGAGGCAAGCTAAGCTGTCAGGGTTGAGCGAGCCCCATGCTTGCGAGATGTTTGTTGATGGAGAAAGTTGTTCAGGGGTGGGGGTGGGGGTGGGGGAGCGGGCGGCATTTGGAGCAGGCGCTGATGAAATTGTTTAGCATGAGGATAAAGAATACAACAGCTGAAACATTTTTTCGGATTTTCTCCCCCAAGCTGTGGGGAAGAATACAGTGTGGCCTTCAGATCTGCTGAGTGGTTCCTTTCATTTGTATCACTAAAATGTGGTACCTGGGCCTGTACCTGGGACAAAGACCACAACCTGACCCCAGAATGTGTGACTCTTGCCCAGGATGTTTGAGGATCGGGAGCTATAACATCCTGTCACAGGTATGCAATCAGCACTCATTGTTTGCAGCTCATGCATTCACACATGGGCAGCTGTGTGCACGCTCTATTCTTCCCATCCTAGTGAAATTGTGCATTGTTTAGTTTGATCATTGTTATTATTCTTTAGTTATGCTTATCCATTGGAAGGCCCATTGAGTTCAGAATGTCTTTTTTTTTTTAAATGGGGAGCTGGCCAAGAGAGCAGTATACCACTGTGATAATGCACCACAACATACATTGAGAGAAGGTTTGAGTTTTGCCATGACTTGCTAACAGGCAAGTCTGAAACACATTACACATGATTAGCACCCAGCATTAGGACTTAAATTTGTGTGCTTGCTACTACAAACGCAGGGTGAGAACACACTCACATAGTCTTGTCTCACCCATCATTGCACTACCACTCATTTCTGGCAGGCAAATCTGTCACAAGCTCTGGCACATGTGCAATTAGCGCCCAAAATCGAAACTCACTTTTGCAAGCAGGGCAGAGGTGCACACACACACACACACTCGTAGACGTTTGCACAGACACGCACAATCGCATGCGCTCCCCTTCCGCCGTCATCGTGAAGAACGCTCATTACTCGGCTCCTTTATCTGCGCTGTGCGGAAAGCAGGAGTTCACCTTTTTGGAGCGGGCCCGCATTAACATCTGTTTTCTGGTCCGATAGCAGCGCCGGCCTTTTCACGGGGCGAGAAATACCAAGTCACTCACGGCATATTATTTATGGAAAGCCCTAGTCTCCCAGGGGTAGGAAGCAGGCTATGACATAAAAGGTTATTTTATAATTATTCCCTGGGCTGGATAATAAATCAAAGGCCCCCTGATTCTCCAGAGCACAAAGAACTCTTCCCCAGTCAAACCCCCCAACCCCCCAACCCCCCAACACCCATTCCAATCCCCCCCTTCTGCTTTGTTCACCCGTCATTTCAGCTGCCTGGCTAAAGCCGGGCTAAAGCCGGGCCAGCGCGTGTCACTCTACATCAGCAAGGGATATGACCATAGAGGAATCCAGATCCACAGGGATCTCTGAGAGGACCCCTGCTTTGCTCTTCTTGTATACTTATTGTCATTGTTTGTGTGCGAGTGTATGTGTTAGTCAAAGAGTTGTATTCTCTCCACACTCTCACTCTCTCTGTCTCTCCATCCCTCCTTTGAGAGAGATTTGTAATTCGTAGCCGTCTGCCAGGGACAGCTTTCCACATGTTGCAGGAGAGGGAGAGGGAAAGAGAGAGCAGTCAATCTTTATTCATCATCGTGGGGGCCATAAAGAAAATCTTCGGCAGTCACGAAACTGAGGCGGGTGGCAGGCGGTAGGTGGGCAGGAGGGGGGGGGTTGTTTAAGACGGGGGTTGGGGGGACGGGCGGGGCCACATCGCGTTTCAAAAACCTGGCGCATCTCCCCGCTTTCAGACCTGATCTGCCTCTGTGTTGCAGCCTCCGGCGTCGGCGCTCGTTACAATCTCAAGACAAAAGAACACCTGGAGAACCACCTGAGGACCACAGAGGAAACAAATCACCGCAACACATCAGCGATCCCCCTGAAACTCAGCCAAACGTGGAATGAGAAAAGAGCGTGAATTGTGGGAACAAATTAAGACTTACTGGACATTGGTACCCTCAATCATTCTTTTCAGGTGTTGAATAGGTACCTTTACAATGAACAACAATTGGTTGCTCTGTGCACATAAGACTCTGGAATGTCACCCACCCCACCGTTCAAATGGTAACGGCGTAGACAGCGCGTTGACATGCATTTAAGGCTGAAAACATCAGGCAGACAGGTAGCAGGTGGGGGAAGAATCCGATGCAGTTGTCAGAGTCAGGAAATATGGCTTCAGGAGATAAAGAGCCTCAGAATTCCGCTGTGAGTGGGGAATTGTGGGTACTGTAGTGAGATTGTTTGATTTAAGGTCCTCTTGAGTGTCAGCTGTGCTGGATCATTAAAAAGCAAAAATACAAAGGAGGATATGGGCCTGCTGACTGCATTCCTCTGACCTTCCTCAGCTCCACTCAAATACCCCGAGCTCTGCA
The DNA here is from genome assembly GCA_022829145.1 of Albula goreensis. Lineage (NCBI taxonomy): Eukaryota > Metazoa > Chordata > Actinopteri > Albuliformes > Albulidae > Albula > Albula goreensis. The sequence continues at coordinate 5,244,550 of CM040759.1, read as the reverse complement.
GTCTTTTTCCAGGCAGTTTTCCTGCTCAGGAATAGAGGCAACAGCTGCTGATGCCACTGCTGACAGCCGCTGGGGACGGTAATGTTACATACAGCACACACACACACTCACACTCACACTCACACACAAACACACACACACACTCACACACATGCACACACACACTCACACATATCCCTCACCACCAAACACACACACACTCACACTCACACACACACACACACACACACACACGCACACACACACACACACAGAAATCCATATGCACACATACAGAACACACACACATGCGCGCTTGCACACACACACACACACACACACACACACAGAAATCCACATGCACACATGCAGAACACACACACACACGCACGCACACACAGAAATCCACATGCACACATGCAGAACACACACACACGCAGCAGCAAACAGTGATGTCACAACTAGCCCTCAGCTCCATACCGGCAGGCTCAACAGAACACTGCCATGTGGAGAAGGTCAGGCATTACAGGCTCTGAGTGAATCGAGTTTTATTATAAGTGTTAGAGCATACTTAACTCCATGTACTTTGGCTACTTTGTATTATGTTGTATTATGTGTGTGTGCGTGTGTGTGCGTGTGTGTGTGTGTGAGTGTGTGTGCGTGTGTGTGCGTGAGTGTGCGTGCGTGTGTGTGTGTGTGTGTGTGTGTGAGTGTGTGTGTGCGTGTGTGTGCGTGTGTGTGTGCGTGTGTGTGTGCGTGTGTGTGAGTGTGTGTGCGTATGTGTGCGTGTGTGTGCGTGAGTGTGTGTGCGTATGTGTGCGTGTGTGTGCGTGCGTGTGCTCGCGTGTGCGTGCGTGCGCGTGCGTGCGCGTGCGTGTGCGCGCGTGTGCGTGCGCGTGCGCGTGAGTGTGTGTGTGTGTGATATAAGGTGTGTGTGTGTGTGTGTGCGTGTGCGTGTGCGTGTGCGTGTGCGTGTGCGTGTGCGTGTGCGTGTGTGTGTGTGTGTGCAGGGGGGCTTTCAATGTCAATGGTGCATTGCAGTACATTGAAGCATTTTACTTCATTTCCTGTTTCATTGAAATATGTTTATTGTAAGGAATTTATCTTCAATGTGGTCATGTTGATGTATGTCCTTTTATATTACCACAAACCTATTTTATGGGTAAAATGTATAACTTATGACTGACAAACTTCATTAGAATATATTAATATTATCAATTCGATGTTTTAAAAATTTTAGTTTACATTTCCAATAAAGTATTAGATTTTTTGTATTTAATATGACATAACTACAGAAGAAACAAACTTTATTTATTTATTTGTTTATTTTTTTTTATCAAGGTTCTTCAAAATAAAATAGAAAACAGCCGTTTGAAGAAAAGTGACTTTCCACTGGTATTATTAATTCATGTGGGTGTCAGCTCCAAAAATATCACCCAGAATAACACTGTATGCGACCTCCCCACAAGGGGAGCAGACTTAATAAGCTTCATCTGAATTATGAGTCAAATGCTGAGCTGTGCAAAACAGGTAATGGATTCATCTAAATGTATAACATTTTTTAAAAAAGGATAAAAATTATCCATTGCTGTGGACTGTGGAGTTGGCTTGAAAAAAGGTATGTCCCTCCAATGAGATGCCAGTCACCAGGCTGTCCATTAGCACTCTTCCCCTTCCCCCTTGTGGGCTTACTTCCTGGTTTCACTTGAAGAAATACTCATGACAAGGAAGTAGGCAGTGGTGATGTAGCAGTTCATGGAATCAGCTGGAAAAGTAGCACACCCTCATTTGCTCTGTAACTTTATGAACAAGTTGGCTACATCACAGCTGTAATATATTCATATATAACATGTCATGGAACGAGGGGAACCGTTTTAGCAGGAAGTCATAAAATGGACTGTTACAGCTAATATACTGTACTTTTGCAGCCAGTGCATTCACATAAATGTTGACTTTTGCGGTATGTAAGTGAATATATGAACAAATCATTTGTAATGATTAGTAGATAGGCTACAAATGGTTTACAAACAACCTATTAATACTTTATAAGCAGTTTATAAGGTCTTTAATCAGGGGTCAAATACGTAAACATAGAGAACCAGTTTAGCTGCAGATTTTCATTATAATAGAGTCAGAAAGACACCTGAACAGGGTATCAGCTGTGTTAACGCTGAGATCAGTGGATTAAATCAGTGGAGTCGGGACAGTGGGTGCTCGGCTGGGGTGAAAACCTGCAGCCACACTGAGCCTCTGCAGATTGGGCTGGCTCCTCAAGCCCTGAATGCAAGTTTTACTAAGCCTTTCACGGGGACGGTCAGGGATGTGTCAGTAAATACCCAGAATGCACCTCTTCTCCTCCGCGTCTCTTCCCGGGGACTTCTGTGTCCCTGCCCCAGCAGTCAACAAACCCCTCTCTGAGCCTGCCCCAATTCCCGCCCCCACCCCTCCATCCCTCCATCCCCATCCTCATCCCCATCACACACACCATCAGAGCCACAGGGCTTATTTTTGTCTGAGGAATTCGGTGCCGCCATTAGGACGGGCGATGCAAAGGGCACCCCTGAAAAAGGCGATGACTCACCAGCTGCAGACGCCTCAGCGAGACAGGGGCTTCAGCTCCACCTTCCCCCATGAGCTCAGATCAAAACACAAAGACGACGGGGAAAAATCCCAGAAAGCACTGGGGGTTTTCAGCCGCCAATTTCTTTCTCTCTCTCCTGTTGTTCTCTCTTCCTCTAGTTGTTGAACTTTCCTTGCCTCTCTCTCTCTTTCAATCTCTCTTTCTAGGTGCTGAGGTAAATATCTCCCTTTATAAAGTTTACAGCCATTCTCTCTCTGTAGCTGTTGATGTTTCTCTCAGTTTATAGCTGTTGAAGACAAAGTTCCCTGTCTCTTTCTTCCTCATTTTTCGCTCCGTGATTCCTTTTTTTCTCAGGAAGTCATTGTAATTTGGCCTGTTGAGAGTGCTGGCCATGAGTCTTGCAGGGCTCTTTATCTCCTCGTAATCCTATAGCATCTTTCTGTATATATACAGTATATATACCAACTTTTCTCCTGTAAAATATAAGCAGTCTTTTGTTTTTGGATTAATTGTGGTGATTTGATGAACTTATTTCTGACAGGACAAATGTTCAGGAATGTGATGAGGCGACTTTTGCCGATTTGGCAAATGGAAACTAGTTGATGATGTAACAGATATTCACATCGTGTGAGTTTGTTTGTGCGTGTGTGTGTGTGTGTGTGTTTGTTGGGGGGCATGGGGGTACAAGATGACAGAACACACTGTTTCCAGAGTAATGGCAGCCTCTCATACGCCTCCCCCACCCCCACCCCCATCACCACCCACTCTCTTTATTTCACACTAACAGGGTTGCCCTCCTAGTTCATTATGAAGATTCACAGAGATTTAATTCACCTTGTTGAAATGTAACAGCAATTAAACTGGAAAACATTTTGCACCACAATTACTATAATTCTCAGCTATGTCTTACAATGCTTGACAGACGCGGCTGCAATATCCATCTATAACCGGAGTGGCAATAGCCGGGTGCTCTGACAGATTTATGCCGTATTTTAGAAAAAAAGTAACATTCAAAGGGGGTTATGATTGCATTTCAATTACCTGCCGGAGACAGCCCGCGGTATTACCTTGTATAACTATAATGTGTATGACGGAGGAAAGTGCGGGTGCCTCTCCTCTTCATTCCAAAGGTGTGACAGCAGATTGCTTTAGATTCTGTGGCAGCGCGTGCGGGAACTGTCACGGAAGGGTTCTGTCATTTGAGTGAGAGGGAGAGAGGGAGGGGTGGGGTGGGGGGGGGATGTGCTTTGATTTGCATTGTGTGGATGAGAGAGCTGGAGATAGGAAGAAAGAAATGGGGGGTTGGGGGGGGGGTTGAGGATGGAGTGTCAGAATGATTGGGGTGAAATATCCCCACTTCCTGTCCCCTGTTGAGGGGGTTGGTAGGGGTCAGGCAGAGGAGACGGTGACTTGGAACATAGACGTGGACTCTCCCATTTTGCCTTCACGGGGGCCCTTTCGTTTTGCCTTTTTGTATTTATTTAAATCTGGTGGGCTATGCTACGTCGTGTTCCCGTGCCATCCTTTTCGATCTCGGTCACATCCTCGCTGCGCAAATGGGTGTGAAATAAATATGGACGTATTGAGACGGGGGAGAAGAGGGGGACTGGGAGCTTTGTGGACAGCAGATTAAACAATGCTCACCTTATTTTTTGCAGTTTTTTGTGTTGGTGTTCATTGTTATTGTTGTTTTCAATGCTCAATCAGGCAGGTGCTGATGACGCCTATAATCAAAGGACCCCATTTAAGGCTAGCTCTCATTGAAATTGGCTCCTATAGTCTTTCACAGCACCATCAATCTTCAAGATTTGCTTCATTTGTCTATCATTTCCCTGTCAATCACAGTCTTCACAATGTGTTTCTTTTTTTGGCCTGCTTCTACATCCTTTGTCTTATCATGGTATGTTTTCAAAGTTTCTGTACAATAGGAAACATTGCAGAAACTGGGAAAGACTACTATTAAAAGAATAAAACACATCATTTCATTGTGCATCTTTTCTGGCAAAGAGTCTTTTACGATTTTCTTATCTTATTATTTACTGTCAAGCTTAAGCAGGAAACACGATAAATAAAAGTTAGATAAGAAACTAAAGTCGAGTGTGTCTTTGTAACTTTAATGTACAATAATCCCACATCTTTCAAAGACTCCGCTATCACTCAATTACCAGACCTGTGGAATATCATTAGTGTCAACGTCATTACGCTGATGCAATAAAATAGAAAACATTGCAAGGATATGAGCTGTGCTGTCTGTACTTTTCTTTTAAAGAACTATGCAATTTCCTAAATATGCTGGCTTTGGGAGTGACAGGAGATCGGCTTCACCGCTGGTTTCCATGCTTACCCTTCTACAGCTGCGGAGAGAGCTGGTTTTTGTTTTCACAGGTAAACAGTGATTTCAGGCCCAAGAAACCAGGTAAGGTGAGTAAATAGTGTGAACAACCTGATTAGGTGCTCGGCAACAATAAAAACATGTATGTCGGGTCCCTCGTCAAGGGCAACAGTGAAGAGTGAATACTCATAGGTAAAACAACAGGAGTAGGAATAGACTATGGTAGTTAAAGGCCTGACATTGGCATTAAAATGGTTTGCCTTAGGGGCAACAGTGAAGAGTGAATACTCATAGGTAAAACAACAGGAGTAGGAATAGAGTATGGTAGTTAAAGGCCTGAAGCTGGCATTAAAATGGTTTGCCTTAGGGGCAACAGTGAAGAGTGAATACTCATAGGTAAAACAACAGGAGTAGGAATAGAGTATGGTAGTTAAAGGCCTGACGCTGGCATTAAAATGGTTTGCCTTAGGGCCAACAGTGCCACAAAAGAGCACAGAACAGTGTTCGCATTCATTTGGTTTGTCTAAGCAATAAACCAGGGAGGATGTAGCGTGAGAGAGCATTCATCCAGAGCTTTCATTAAATATTTCATTAAAACGCAGCAAAATAAGAAAACAGGGGAAGCAATGCAAAATTCAGCTGCTTTTTGAGTGACAATACGTTAACCTAAATCTTAGCATTACACGTTTACTGGCAAGGATTATGATGAAAAGACGACAGACGGCAAACCGTGATTTCCCATTTTTGAATTTTGATCTCAATGCAACTTTAAGACCACAATGGATTTAGGATTCAGTCCTTCAAAGTGTCCCGCACAGTGATGACTGGGCTGCTTTATTCTGAGCCTGAATCGGGCCTTTTTCAGAGTAGGTGGCAAAGATCAAAGTAGCATAGAAGAGAATAAAAGCTTTGCCAGGAGACAGACTGATACCTTTCCCTATGTATGTTTTTAAAGTCCAAAAACGCTGAATAATAAACCATACCAATTCCATCTATTGATGGAACTGGTATGGCAACACAGTCTTGGTAACACAGTCTTCTTTGTCTTCAATGTCGTTTTGAATATTTAATTTCAATTCCACACTGTTTTACCTGAAAATGAACTTTTGATTGATTTGTTGGGCATCGGGGCACAGATGCAGAAAATAAAGAAATGATTAAAAAAAAAAAAAAGGAAAAAAATTTTTTTCCTCTCTCATCATGCTGGATTCAGTGTTCGAGAAGCATAAACTGCCAGACCACCTTGCGGCATTGAATGCTTTTATCCAGACTCAACCGAGCATCAACCAAAGGGGAACGGACTGAGGAAAAAAGGACCCGAAGTGATTACCCAGTCTCATTACGGCTTTTGTTGCTCTGGAATGACATTAAGCATTCAGAGAGCCATGCGTGGGATTAAGCGGTGTTTACCGAAGGCTGGTTATGCATATAAAAAACATTATTATAATAATGTGAGCCTCGTTTCAGGACTGGTCTGGAGACAGTTCAATTTTATTACGGCTCGGTCCCCCGCACAAAACGCGGTGTTCGCTGCAGAGCATTTCGCATTTATCAGTTTCCCAGTCACCGAGAGCCTCTTTACAGGCGCAGCCGGGCTGCTGTTCGGTGCATTGTGTGCAGTGGTTTTCACACCGAAGACATAAACAGTCATAGGAGTCACCATGTTAAAGAATTAGGTTGAAGGCTCTGGAAACATTTTTTTTTTTTTTCTTTTTCTCAGAAATACTCATATCACAACCTGAACACACATTACAACAGAATAAAGAGGGATTATGTTCTGGCTTTTACCGTGACAGAAACTACAGCTACAGAAGAAAAAAAAAAAAGAAGCGGACAGGAAATATAAGCTAAGATATTTTTTGTCATGTATTAACATGTGTTATTTGAAGGGTGTTTGAAATTAAAGCTTTAATTACCAGTCTCTTTTAAATTCTCCCAAAGATGAGGCTTAAAACAGGTTGTGCACAGTCCCTTTGAAATGTAGATTTGGACAGCATGCTCACAGAGAGAACACGGAAGTTTTTGAGGAATTCAACGCAGTCCATGAAAAAGAAAATAATCCCCCTCCCCCAAAAAAAAAAAAAAAAATCAATGAGGTACCAAAATATCTAGATAGCATCAGCAGGCAGACGCTATAGCCCCATTAAAAATGCATGGCGAATGGCAAGACAGCCCATTAGATTGTGTTTAAACGTAATCAGATTCCAGGCCTCTTGCAAATCCATTAACTTGTGAGGTCACAGGGAAGACACAGGGGTAATGAACTAATACCTGAAATCCTGCAGGTAAATTGCGAAGACTACACGATCGGCAAAAGTTGTTCATAATTGCAAATAGTGCTATGAAGATGAACGCTAACAAAAAAAGAAAAAAAAAACAGTAATCATTTGAAATGAGTTGTATAACTGCCTTGGTCAATCAGCAAGTCAGTCTGCTGAAGCCTGTAGGCATATTACTTGGAAACCGGGCAATTACTTTTGTCCAATTAATTCTGTATGGAAACGTGTTCCAAGCTATTGAGTGGAATCGTCTTTGTTGCACCTTTGATGAATTGTTGCCAATGAGCATTTGACTGTAAGCAAACAGCAGCTTGACGTTTAAACAGGTTTACAATTGCAGGGGAGCCTTTTTTGTGTCTTTGATGGGAGGCTTTGAAACTTCTAAACTTTAATGCGATTTCGATTTTCATCCGATGAAAGGGGCGGGCGCGCGAGTGTGAGCTCTGTGATGTGTGTGTTAGCCCTCCCGGGTGAAATTCCCCAAAGTGTATGTGTGTGTGTGTGCGTGTGTGTGTGTGTGTGTCCTTCAGTGTTCATGGAGGTTCAGTTTAGGTAACACTGCTCAGTGACCTTCTCTGCAGTGTGGGTGACTCCACACAGTCACCCACTCCCCCACGTAACTCCACTCGCTTGGTATTCAAGCTAAACCACAGCAGTGCAATGCAGATATCCCCCCACCCCGCCCTGCCCCACCCACCCCATGCAATATTACCTCTGGGCTTTGCTCCCCGAGTATAATGCTGCAAAATATATTCATCTGTTTATTACCAATGTATTGCAGTCAGTATATTCCATTTCCATAGGTGCAACAGAGGGTCAGCCCAGAGCCATCACTCCCCCCATCCCTCGACCCTCGACCCCGCAGCACACTGCGGTTGGTCTGTGTTGTATGCCCCCCAGCACTCATACCCCCAACACCAGAGCAAGTCCAGGGCATTACTGCAGTCTGCATCCCTCCCCAATACCATCAACGCGCTCTGAATTCCTGCCTCTGGGTCATTGTATTTATGCTCTGGGGAAAAGAGGATCCCATGGCCGGTCCCTTTGAGTCTCGCCATGGCTTCCATGACAACAGCGGTGACATTTAAAACCGCCACAAAAATTATCCACAACCAGCCCCATAACATCACGAAAAACTCCACCTCTGCTAATATTCCCACTAATGCTATCCACATATTAAATATTCACCCCCCCACCTCACATTCCTTGGCTCCACATAATATCATCAATCAACCGTACAAATAATCTACAATTTGCCAAAAAACAGTGGATGTGTAATCAATTTCCTCCGCAAGACTGGATATTGCGCACAGCTTGATATTTCCCACGCATTCCGACAGACGCGGTGTGAGTTCCGCCGAGTCTGTCCGTCGTGTGAAGGAGAAGGGGAACGAGCCTAATGACGGGCAAACGCAGACAAACGACGTGGCGGTCCGGAGGGAGGGGGGCGGGGCTGAATGGAGTATAGTCGTTTTTAGGACCGGTGGACTCCCTGTGCTTTTCTGTATGTGAAAATGTTCATCGAGTGTCCCTTCCTCGATTTGAGGAAATTGATAGCTTGGAACCACCTGAATCAGCCAAATTACTCTGTGGCAAAATTAATCCATTTAAGTAATTTGCAGTCTTTAACAGCGGCCTTTAACTTCAGCTGATTAACTTGCCCTTCTCAAAAGGTTCAAGGCAGTTGGCTTCTTCAACCCATTTCAGTAAACTTCACTGTTGGTTTGTGAAGTGTACGTGTCCTAGAAAAAGGAGGACACAAAAACCAAGAAGAAGTGAAGCCAAATGTACTCTGGTCCACTAGTGACAGCAAGTGGACCAACCAAATGACCAGTTTTTTTTTTTTTTTTTGCAGATTTATTCAACTTTGACTTAATTTTCCAGGTCTGTAAGGAACCAAACTGAAATTAGAAAAGCATCTGCATCAGTGTAAATGTTTTAAGACACACTTGCAAAAATAAAGTGCTGATTAATTCAAGAAAAAAATCACACTCTCCTCTTCATGCAACTAAAATTTTACCAACATTGAGTAGTGCTCTACCTTCATCTGGGATCAGTGTTGTACCATTCCAGGCAGGCTAAGACTGAGTGTGAAAGTGCCCTAAACTGAGACAGAGTGGGGTTCACCAGCGCTGCTTCTGCCATTGCCATCTTCAGTACTTTTGGCCAGATCCGATAGAATTGCCACTGATTTTACTCTGACCTGCAGGAGTGAAAAGACAGTTTACAGTCTGCCATTTCATGTTGTTATGCTCTAAGTTTAAAAAAGCTAGATAGATTGATTCCTGAGTAAAAAACAGTCATGTTTGTGTGTCCTTAGTGAATAGTGCATGGTAAGAAAATATTTGGCAGGCCTTTTTATTCTGTGGTCTGTGTTTCTTTCGAAAGAAGCAGCGCGAGGGGCAACGGTTTCCATTCTGGCCGTGTGACATCGTGGTTTTGGCTCTTCTGGCTCAAAGATCATGTCCCATTGGCAGGGATATTAAAACAGACCTGGCTGTCCTACGGTTAAGTAGCGTTTGGTTGGTGTCGCTGTGGCACTGACTGACTGCTTGGACCAATGTGCTTCAAGCCTGCTGAAAGCAACGTTTTTTCAGAATAGTTACCCAATCCACTTTTTGGGTCATCATACCAATAATGTCAGCCCTGGAATGGCACACTTAAGGAGAACTGGGGAATCAAAATATATGATGACAAATGTGTCATATTTCTCTGAAATGCCATTTGGTAAAGCAAGTGGTCTGCCCAAACAGGTGAGACAGCCTTAAAATTAAGAGTTTGGGGCGGAGGGATGTTGGAATGGGCTGCAGGGGAGAGCTGCCTCTGGCCACTGCTCCAGTCTCTAGACCTTAAAATTCTGCAGCACTTAAATGTTTTTACTTTTTGAAGACTGCGTGAGAACCGTCTTGGTGCAGTTAGCATATTTGGTACATATGTTCTGGCTGGTGTTTAAAACTAACACTTGTTCAGTAGAATGAATTTTCAGACAACATTGAATGCGATTAGAAGGAGTTTATTGTGATGTGGCAAGTTGCATAACGGTACACCCATTTGATCTTGGGCTTGGAGTCCAAGGGGGCAGCGTCATACCTCACAATTTTCGGTAAAGTATACCCCCAGACCACAAAAAGAGAAGGAGAAATACAGAAGAAAGGAGGTATACACCTCTGGAGAAAACCGGATTGGACAGATAGAAGTACTTGAATGAGGGTTTGTCTGAAAATACTTCACCTGAGCTTCTATTTTAACAAACTCCATTTAAAATTAACCTGTTTTGTTGCTTATGTCTCAGTTTTTATTCATTCCACACACACACACACACACACACACACACACACACACACACACACACACACACACACACACACACACACACACACACACACACACACACACACACCATAATTTCCTTCCACTTCAGCACACACAACATGGAATGTGTGAGGAAATCTCGGAGCCTAAAACACTCATTCCTGGGTTTTTCGAGTTCATTCACACATTCGTCGAGAACCGCGACAAATGAGCACTTCAGAGATAACACAACCACAATGCTGTTCATTTATTTATGACACTAATCCAATCCGAACTGAAGGGCCAATAACTTGGGTTGTTTTCTGAGGATTACCAGGCGTTACAGGGGGACCTTAAATCCAGTGTATTTCCTCCAGCATAAAAACACCCTTTCCTCGCTCTCGCTCCTCTGTTTCTCCCTGAACGTAAATAATGGAAGGTCTGGCAGGGCCATGCAGGTCGGGTTCAATGCCGGGTTAAAATCTATGTAGCTTGGTTCGGCGCCTTTTTTTCTGTATCGAATCTAAAATGAATAAATAAATAAAATTTCAGTGCACACTGTTTGTAGTTGGATGTGGATTAGGGCGCCCCCTGCAGGTCTGCCCGGATGGCTCCTCTCTCACAAACCGCATTAGAGTCACTAAAGCTGGGAGCGCTCTGCTTATTTAGCTAAATTGTTGGAGATTAGGTCAGCCTCCCAGCTCCACCGGCCCACCCAGGCATGAGGGGAACCCGTGGAGCGTAGAGGGGCTTTGACACCCCTCCTCCCCCCAGGAGCCTCCTTCTGGAGGGCCTCCAGTGGACATGGCTGAGCTGAATTCACCTGCTTTCCCCTCCTTCATCTAACCAAGGTATTTACCCCCCCCCCCCCCCACACACACACACACACACACACACACATACATACACAAACACATGTTTAAGTACAGGAAAACACAGACACTCAAACACACACACACACACACACACACACACACACACATACACAAACACATGTTTAAGTACAGGAAAACACAGACACTCAAACACACACACACACACACACACATACACAAACACATGTTTAAGTACAGGAAAACACAGACACTCAAACACACACACACACACACACATACACAAACACACGTTTAAGTACAGGAAAACACAGACACTCAAACACACACACACACACACACACACACATTTTCACCTTTATCCCCCGCAGATTGAGTGAGGTGCTCAAAAACTAAACTAAAACAGTTTAAAAAAAAAAAAAAAAAAGGAAAACAGCGCGGTGAGGAGAAATTTTTCACGGACACGCCACCGCGTTCCTGCTCCAGGGAGGAGCGATAAAAACGGATTGCATGAAATTTATCCCGATGTCTGTTATTTAAAATAAAAAAGGAGAGGAAGGCGAAGTAAGTGGAGCCTGGCACACTAATGGGAGATTGTGTAGACTGGGACTTCTGAGCTGTTGTTTTTTTTCCCGACTCACGCCAGCCCATATGTCCCTCCCTCCGCCCACTGGTGACCTCATGAGTCTGTGCTGGTACAGAGCACTGGAAAGCAAACAAATAAAGGCGCAAAAGAGAGGAAGAGAAAGAAGAGAGAGAGAGAGAGAGAGAGAGAGAGAGAGAGAGAGAGAGAGAGAGTGGGCGACGCAGTGGGGTGTAATCAGGAGACTGTTTGAATATTCAACCTCTGGGCCATTGCTCTAATTTCCTTTCCAGATTGCACCGCGCACACTGAAAAAAAAAAAAAAAAAACAGTGACAAAACGGCAATGAGCGAGGCAGGAATTTGCATTTTAATGCGGCTGTCGGAATCACTTTGGCAAGCGCGGGAGTACAAGGGGCCAGACGACCTGGGTGTCAAACCACCACGCGGCCACTAATAGCGGCTGTCTCCCCGGAAACAGAAACAGCTCCACCACGCCAGGATGGGGCGGGGGGTGCGGCCTGGTGAGTGTGGGCGGGGCCAGGGGGGGCACCAGCAGGGAGGGTGTGGCCATGAAGGTGGGGCCGGAAAAAGGGTAGAAAATGATGTTAGGGGCATGGCTGGTAAATCTAAGTGGTGTTCATAATTATCTCTACTTGTCCTGACCGTACTCAGATTAGTGTTTTAGCTGATGTTGTCACTGATCCCTGCTGGTCGGGTATTTGTCCAAGTCGAGTGGATTTTAAGGGAAAATCGTGTTATTGCTATGTAATTTCCTAACCGCACTGATACTATTGTCATTTGGTCAAAAGCGAGCTCAGCTTGGAGACTCACTGGAGTCAATTATATCTTTCAAAAATCTATTCGGTTTCTGCCCCCCAGAGAGACTGAAGGACACATGTGAATTTACTCTCTCTCTCTCTATCCTATACACCCATGCAAACACATGAACAATACCATGCGGTCAGACCAGGAGGCAGAGTCTCACACACACAAACATTAACGATATCTAACACAAACGCAGACAAAGTGGCTTGCATGGACACACACACAAAGAACGATGTGTGCACACACACATACAGTAGGCCTACAAGAACACACACACACACACACATATATATTCACTCTTTCTCTCTCCCTCGCCCTCTCTCTCTATCTCACTCACACACACACACACTTATACCCACACACATACTCATACACACACACACTCATACCCACACACACACACACTTACACCCACACACACACACAAACACACTTATACCCACACACACTCACACACACACTTAGACCCACACATACACACACACACACACATATCATTCTGTAGCAATAGAGTATTTGAAACTGAACCCAGAGCTTTTCTCCTATCCAGAAGGACAGAGCTATCTCTGTCACTCAACAGTACCACTTCGTCCTTCCCAGTCCTTCCTTCTCTCATGCTCTTCCGTCAGCTCTCCCACTCCCTCCCCTTCCCCTCCTACTCCGGGCTACTCCTGTCCACTAATCTCATTACACCCCCAACAACCCCCACCCCCACAAACCCCACCTCCGTCTCGCCCCCCACATGCCCCCACCTGGCCAAAACTTCCGCCATTATTACAGCACGCTCTGAAATCCAGTCTTAATTCGATTCCGCTGCTTTCACCCGCACACAATTCCCATTTTCACTTAATAAAAACCATCTCATAGTATTGGGCCCCCAACTGCATTTCCCCCAAATTAGATTCTACCTGTAGCCCTCCCCCTCTCTGTGTTTTCTCTCGCTCTCTCTCTCTCTGTCTCGCTCTTCCTTTCTTTTTCAGTGTTTTAGTTTGTTTGTTTTGAATCTATTAAAAGCAGATATGAAAGGAAAACAAGGATGAGGCGCAGAAAAAAAGGCAGAGATGAGAAGAATCAAAGATCCTGGAGGTTCGGCGATAAGAAGGCGCTTTCATCCAGGCTCTGATGTCGGTGAGCTGGGATCTCCCTCACCTGCCTGATTGGGTCGCACCTCACGTTTCTGCACACCTTTGATGACCGGCATTAAAGAATGTAAACAGGGTCAGGGAAGGAAACAGCCTAAGAGGATGTACCTTTATCGTCTGTGTTGTAACGGGCGCAGTGTCCGTTAGTAACGATAGATCCAGTGCCCGGGAAGGCCCCCGGCTGCTTTGACTCTGGTTAGTCATTTCTCACCTGAACACAGGTCTGTGTGCATGGTCACAGCGGCCGCTGATTACCTGCTGATCCTGCATGTGGTGGTGTGAGTTCTTCATCTACTCAACCCCCCTCCAGACCCCGAAGAAACACACACACACACACACACACGCACACACAAACACACGCACACATATGTGCGTCTCAAGCCCCACAACAACGGCAGAATTTCTCATTCACTTATCGGGTTTATCTGTCACGGAGTTTCGACCCGTTGTTCCCGCAATGAAGTGGACTGGTGTCAGGAACAGCTGGATGAAAAGTGGAGCAATTCTCCATAAATTGGTCCAAGGCTCAGGAAGTGGTTGGCCCCCTGCCCTCTCTGTCTCTCTCTCACTCTCTCTCTCTCTCTCTCTCTCGCGCTCCCTCTCTTTCACTCTCTCTCTCACTCTCTCTCTCCCTCTCCACTTCACTCTGTCTGTAATCTCTCTCTTTCTCTCCTCTTGTGGTGCACAGGACACACCAGGTGTGACAGGCAAGTCTTATTTAGAGGTCTGGGCTGGAAGGTAATCTGCAACAAATTGTCTCCGTACGGGCGAAATAGCCATGCGCAATTACGGGGGCATCGTGGGGCAGACGGAATGGGAGGCCCCTAAGAGAGAGCAAGGGAGAGAGAGGGAGAGAGAGAGTCTGCACCCACAAACCCACGGACAGCCAAACTGTGACAGTTCCCAAAAGAAAAAGAATCTTGTCGCCGCCACGGTAACCAGAGTGCCCCTGCCTTCAGCTTCCAATCATGGTGCGCCAGCTGCCACCTCTTGTTATCCATTTGCCAAGCGATCACCGGGGGAGGGGTGTGAGAACCGGCCCAGATGTTTCTACGCAGCGTGCGGGGACATTATCCGAGGAACATGGGAAAAAAAGGAATGAAAGATGAATCTAACAGAAATTTAGATTTAGATTTAATGGACGTAAGCTTTTTTTTTTTTTTTTTTTTTTTTGCTGATGGTTTTGGAGAGCATACATTTTCTATCCTTGTGTGAAATATTATTACAAAATATGGGGTTAAAACTGCAGGGATATAAATGACCTTGATAAAAAAACTCAAATAATGTCACACAGACCCCAGTCTCCAGGAGTACCATGCATCTTGGCGTTGTTTCTCGAGTCCTCGAGAACATCATTAAAGAACTCGCTGGTGACATAAACATTTATTTATTTATTTATTTTTTAAAAGCAAAGCAATGTAATATTCATGAGTTCTGATACAATTACAAATCATACACGTGTCCCACCCCGTCTGTCTCTCCCCGAGTGAGGTAATGTGATTTAGATCCTGGACACTGAAACAATTTTGAAGATTACTTTGTGTCGTACGATGGGAAATCAAGGATCCAAGTGCTGGTGGACAAATTGGCTCATTATTGAACATTTCAGAGGATGGAGATTCAAATTGGTCCACCTCCCAGCGCCAGGAGACAAATTGTAATTTATACGACAATAGAGGTACCTGCTCCATCGCTCTTTCCCGTATCTGTCGTTTGGACAAATAAACCTCATCCTCCCCAGCAGCTGAGCTGCAGGCAGGCAAGGGAGGACAAACCGTCCATGTAAGCACAGTCTTATGAGTGTACCTGCCTGCCTATTTAGGCTGAAATTGGTTGGCCATAAAATGTGCAGCTTCTGAAACTCATTCCAGCATTGGCAATGTTGTTATTTCTCTGAGCTGTGTATGTGTGTGTGTGTGTGTGTATGTGTGTGTGTTTATTCTCCCGCTCTCGATCTCTCTTTGATTTTGTGTCTTCGTGATTTTCCCCTTTTATTTCTTAGCATTTCTTTTTTATTATTTTGTTTTTGTGTTTTTGTTTCTGTTTTGAGCCCGGAAATGGGCACTTTTTTGTGCTTTATCGTTGAAAAAGAAGTGGAAAAACAGCACAGTTTCTGTCATTTTCCCCATCTGTCACCAGAGGGGGTGTATTGTAGTCCTTCCAGGGGAGGCCAAATGCACTACATGGCACTGTTCTGTCATGCAGGGGGGTCTAAAACACTGCCTATCAGTGGAGCTTCATTGGCCAGGCAGTTGTGGCAAAAATTGAACCGCCATTGTCTGTCTTACGCTTATTGGCAGCAGGTGGCCATTAGGCGGAAACCGCCACGTCCACCACACGACAGAACGGCCACAGATGTGTCTCCCAGAAGCCCCGCACTGACACAGCCGGCACAGATAAGCCAGCCTTTGCAGCAACACCCATCACGTACATTATTTTAGTGTTTTTTTTGTATAAACAACCCATAATTAGTTCTGTTTGGCAAGCCCTGTTTTGTCTTTGGAACCCAGCCATGACCACCACCACATACACACACACACACACATGCACAAAGCACACACTTGCACAAACACACATACACAAACACACACTCACAAGCGCACTTACACACACACACACACACACACACACACACGGACAAAGCACACACTTGCACAAACACACATACACAAACACACACACTCACAGGCGCACTTACACACACACACACACACAACACACACACACACGGACACGTACACATAGCCGTATACATACATACACAAACAATCTGTATGTTGAATTATGACTAGGTGATTTTCCCCACTTGACATGCTGGAGGGAAACATTTAGCATTTATGTGGGAATAAATTTATATGAAAAGGGCCTCATTCGGCTCTCAAAGCATCCAGACGTGAGGACGTTTCCAGCTTCTGCCCATTTGGCAAGCGTGAAATACTCAATGATTTCCAACCAGCCTCACTTATAGATCAGTAGGCTGGGTGCCAGTGGGCATCAGGCTCAAGTCCCCCACACCCAGCCCCATTCATCTGGACCGTTTCCTGAACGTTTTTTTAAAGGCCTACTGGACTCATCATGGTCTCCTGGAACTGTATATCACATCCTGCAGCTTGAGAATGGTTCTGCACCGCAATCCAAGTCCAAAAAGCCAACATCAGTGAAAGTTTGGGTGTCTTTGCCATAAAAGTCAACCTTCCGAATTCCTCATAAAGAGGGTTCCCTTGTGCTGTGATGTATGCTCTTGTATAAAGTATATTGCGGATGTGATGTTGATGTCCTGTATATAAACCTAATGACCAATTGAGAGGGGCGTCATGTTTCCATCTGTTTCAGTTAACTCCCATGTCACCGCCCTCTGCCTCTTTTATATGCTTTTTTAGCAGGATTGAGGAGTTTCTTGTAAAGTCAGGAGTTTTGTTTGGCTGGTGAGGGCCTTTAAGACAACTGCTTACCAACATAATAAACCAAAGGTTGCCAAAGCGAGCTGTGTTTACAACCTGGGAGCAGGTAAAACGGACCGCTTACTACACGGAACTGAATACAGTACCCAATATTACAGTTGTTTATGGCAAATGCTTTTGAGTCAATACACATACACCTCCCAGGGAGTACTCAGTGTAGAGAGGGTATTATCAAATCTGTGGAAAAATTTGGCATGGGGCATTTGTGAAAGGTGATTGAGTCTGCAGACCCCAGGAGCAGTTGGTATCTGTATGATACCATCTGCTGGATGCTGGAGCAGGTGTACCCCCTGATCCTGCAGCGTATTAACAACTATAATTACTGCTGGGATGGGAAGAGGAAGTGCTGGGGCCCAGAGACAAACCCCACCCCCTTCCAGCTACCAGGTAACTCTATTAGCAACTGACAGAACACTCATGTAATTGTTGAGCCTTTGGTTGCTGTGTCACAATGCTGGGTCTCATTAACCAATCAAAGAAGCTGTCTGTGTCTAATTCACCAATCACAGAGGTTTCCTTTTTTCTGGAGTCTTTCCCAGAAAGAACCATGTTAACCCAAACACTACAACTCTGAGAGGTATTTCATTTTTATTTCATTTTTTTTGTTATATATAGGCGTCATTTACACTGGGGACGCTGGGGACATGTCCCCACCACTTTTTGTCGTGGCCCATTTCGTCCCCACCACTTTTTGAAAGCCTTTAGTTGGTTGAACCCGTCGTTATCCCCAGCACTTTTTAAAACAAACTGACATCCATGGTATTATGTATGTGTCGTTATTATTTCAAATGCTTCAGGCCACTGCACTTAAATCAATTAAACACAAAACAATCTGTTTTGTTGGTATGTTTGTTTCTTTCCTCCATAGTTTGGAGAGAAATTCGAGGAACCGGGGTAGTGTTTGAAGTCAAACAAAAGTGGTAAGAGGAAAGAAGAGAAATAAAAACAGCAGTAGGGATTTGTCCTCACACCGCTCAACCAAAAGACTGAATGAGTTTTTTTTTCTTTTTGTCCCTTTAAGTGGAGAAAATAAACAAAACAGGAAGTATCAGCTCAGCAATTACTACCCATCGTCATCTGAATCATCGCCTCCATGGCCGATGCTGACATTGAACGTTCCTGTAAAATAAAATAATGACAAAAAAATGGAATAATAAAGCAAATGTAAAAGAAAATAGCGGTGTCTACATTGTCAAAAACTCTTTGAACAGAAAGTGCATTTGTTCCACCTCTCTCTCTCTCTCTCTTTATCATGTCTCTCATCATCTCTCTTATTCTGTCTCCCTTTCTGTCTTTCCCTCTATCTGTCAATTTCACTCTCTCTCACCCCTCCCTCTCCCTCCCTCTCCCTCTCACACTCTCTTTCTCAGTTCAATTTTAATTTCAAGGTGCTTTATTGGAATGACATTGGACTTTGCTGCCATAGCAGAGGTGACAGAAGGCTACAGACAATTATGCAGATAAACACTAACAGCTTCCATACAAAAGTAATAATGAGCGCAACCGTAATAACAATAATAAAAAAACGGAGTCTTGAATATGAATATTGCCGGTCACAATAACTACATGTAATTATACGGTATGGATAACAGAAATAATTGTATGCCTGTTTGCACACACACAGGTAGCTTGTGGTTCTCTTTGTTGATGGCAAACGGCAGCATTAAAAACAGATAGTTAGGCTGCGTGTCCTTTACCCAGGAAATCTGCTGATTTTCCTACATCTCAAAGAGTGACAAAACTTTGATGTTTTGTTTTTGTGTTTCTTTTTTTTCACAGAATCTCTTCTGAATGTCAATGTATTTAGTATACCGTAGGAGGTGAAGTGAGTCTCATCTCACAACCTTGTTTTTTTTTGTAGCTCTATCCTGAAATGTTTTGGAAGTGTTAAATTATTTGCATATTCAGAGAGAAAGAGAGTTAGAAAGAGGGAGAGAATATAGTTTAGGGAAATTGTGTGGGAGAGAGGCAGAGAAAGAGAAAGAGACTAAGGAGGTGGGGAGGGAGTGAGGGAATGAGAAAGAGAGGTAGAGTGAGTATGAGAGGGACAGACAGAAAGAGTTGAGATAAGCAAAGCAGTTGCAAAAATGATTAGCTCTTGAAAAACTTCAATTTATTTTACATTAAAATGAAATAAACCAACCCCAAAAAAAACCACACGGGAAAACAGGAATTTAATCCAATTCAATTGAGATGAAAATCCAAAAAAAATGGGAACTTCTCTGTTATAAATGAATAAATCTCACCACTCAAATCTCTCCACGGAGCCCTCTGTTGATCCTCAACCACCTACTGACTGTAGCCTGACACACAGTCTCAGACACACACACACACACACTCACACACACAGACACACACACTCATACCATACACACACACACACACACACTCACACACACACACACAGACACACACACACTTATATACACACACACACACACACACATGCTCATACACACACACACACAACACACACGGTCTCACACACGCATTCACACACACACACACGCTCACACACACATGGTCTCACACAAACACATACACACAAGCTCATACACACACAAACACACACACACATGCTCATACTCACACACGCTCATACACACACACACACACACACGGTCTCACACATACACACACACATGCTCATACACACACACATACATACACACTCATACACACACACACTCTCACACACACACACATGCTCATATCACATGCTCATATATACAAACACTCACACACACACATGCTCATACACAATCACAGACACACACACACACACACGCTCATACACACACATACACAGACACACACACACATAAACCATAGAGAAGCTGGAAAAAGAGCCAGAGCTTTGCTAGAGCTCCAATTTATTGAGTTCCGGAGAAAAAAGGAAAAACACTCCGGCAAAAGCAGCAGAGAAAAGGACTGGAGCTCACAGGGCAGCTCAGAGAAGACTTTAATCAGCTCAAGAATGAGAGCAGGTCCTCCTTTCAGCAGGAGAGGGACTCAAGAGCCAGTACAGCGCCTTGTTTAGGCATAAGAAAGACTTTAATCAGCTTAAGAGTGAGAACAGGGTCTTGTTTACACAGGACAAGGACTTCCACCAGCTCAAGAAGCAGGACCGAGCCCCATTTAGGCTGAGGAAGAACGTCAAGCAGCCCAAGAGTAAGTACAGGGCCTAGCCGAGATGGCAGCAGCAGGAGGAAGGGAAGTTTTTAGAGGACAATCACAGACAGAAGAGAGCCCTAATGCTGGTCCACAGGATGATCAGAGGATCATTCAGAGAAAAACCACAGAGTCAGAGAGGGCAGGCTCACAGCACATTGGCACGATTTTAGCCACTTGAAGGGTTTGCACAATGCGAAAGAAGACGGACATTTCAGTACTTGGATAGCTTTACTTAGTCTGAAGTACTTTACCTTGAGGTCTGAAAGAACTGTTGCATTTGTCTGTTTCCCTTATTTTTTTCATGAATTTATGTCCTGTTCTTGTTTATGGCAATTGTGATCAGAATCCTTTTTTATAGTATGAAAGCAAAGCTATGAATTGATAATAAGACCACATTATGCAGAGTGAATTAAAACCTATTTCCATTCCTTTTTTTTCTAAAGACCATGGCCAGAATTCAAGCAAAATTTGTCCTTAACATTTCCACATAGCTGAATGAGTGTTGTTCTTTTTTCTGTACAAGAATAGTTCAGCAACATTCTTTTCATTATTGCTCAACTCGCCAAACTGTGTTGGTAGCAATAAAAATGAACACTTCCGTTTGACAGTCAGCCAAAGTTGAGGACAAATGTTTCAGCCCTCAGCTTCTCCAAGACAAGGGCATTTTTACACATACACGAAATTTACATTGGTGGTTATTCGCCTTCTTTTCACTTCCATTCTATGCTAATAAATACGAATAAAAATTTCGCTTCCAGTGGCGAAACAAATTTGCATCCTCGCTTTGCGTGAACTTTGACTGGTGAATTCGCAGCCTCAACCAACAGCAAAGAAGTGTGTGTCGTTAACCCCATTTGGCTGTAATTTGGCTGTAGTTTTCTGACTAAGCCAGGATGGAGGATACTTGATTTCTGCTGTGTCTAACTGGCCGGTATTGCAGAATCTTTCTCTTCTCTTCAGTGCACATTTTCCCATCACAGAACCAACAGCTCACATTCTGTACTGTGTGCGTACCGTGTGCGTCATGTCTTGTACCGCCCACATTCAGCACGACAAGATACGATACAGTCTTCGCATTCGCATTCGCATTGTGACCCTACCCCATGCCAGTGGTGCACTAGCCTTGAACACTGGCATGACCGCATACCACTGACACATATTCAGCTCTGTGACTGACAGAGAACAGAAAGCAGGTCTACAGCATAAAATAGGAATCTTAATTCATTTGTCACCAAGACAACGACCTGAGGCCTCAGAAAGCTCTCTTTTGACTATGCGGGGCAGCCTGTAGTCTAGTGGCTGAGGTAAATGAGTGGGACCCCAGAGGTTGGTAGTTCAAGCCCCACAGCAAGAACACCATTGCTATTGGGCCCTTAACCCCACATTGCTCCCCAGGGGTATTGGTCCTGTTTTCACACCAAATTTATTCTCTGATGTTTGTCAGGGTGCGCTACCTAAAAATTTGGTCAGAAGCACAATGAGCCCATAATAAAAAAAAAAAAAAAAAGACAATCTTCCTCTTACTTCAGACATTTTGTTAAATGGAGAAGAATTTATGGTGACACTAAACCTGGCAGCATTGCAGATATAGTTGTGTAGTGAAGCGTAATGGTGTTTACTGTTGAGCATGTTCACCCACTCCGCCTATTACCTACTGAGATATAAACAGAGACCGAATGACCCCACTGCCTGTTCCAGGGAGGCATAAAATGTTATTACTGTTGAAATTAAAAACCTGGCCATGTCTGGTCTTAGGCCGATGATTATTATGCAATGAGAGAACAATTAATTATTTGGCACGTCTGCATACTGTAATACATGTTGCAGCTCATAGATTTTTATGAGAATTCATCA